>JAXFYN010000502.1:0-114800 GCA_036172215.1 Camellia granthamiana
TAAATCAGAATGTCGTCCACGAAAGACGACCACAAAACGATCTAAGAATTCCCGAAAGATCCGATTCATCAAATCCATAAACACTGCCGGTGCGTTGGTGAGCCCAAACGCATCACCAGAAACTCATAGTGGCCATACCGCGTACGGAATGCCGTCTTTGGAATGTCCTCCTCCCTGACTCTCAACTGATGATAACCCGACCTCAAGTCTATCTTAGAGAAACAACGGGAACCCTTCAACTGGTCAAACAAATCATCTATACGAGGCATAGGGTACTTATTCTTAACCGTAGCCCGATTCAATTTCCGGTAATCTATACACAGTCTCAAAGCACCACCTTTCTTCTTAGCAAATAGGGCCGGTGCTCCCCACGGCGAAACACTAGGACGGATATAGCCCTTATCTAGCAACTCCTGGAGTTGAACCTTCAACTCAACTAACTCAGCTGGGGCGAAACGGTAAGGTGCCATAGAAATCGGCGCCGTGCCGGGCACTAAATCAATAGAGAACTCAATCTCTCGATGAGGTGGCAAACCAACAAGATCCTCGGGGAAGACGTCCGGGTATTCACAAACCACCCTCGGTAACACAATCTGGGTCTCATCACACTCACTACTCTCAAGGCTAGCAAGTAGACCACTAAGCTCACTCCGCCCTCGCGGATCGTACCCTGGTGGCAAAACACTATCAACCCTGTCCCCTAGAAAATGGAAACGTTCCCCGCTAACTGTACAACAGGTGACCCTTTGACGGTAGCAATCAATAAATGCCCGGTATGACGATAACCAGTCCATACCCAAAATAACATCGAAGCCCTTCATGGGCATAACCACGAAAGAAAAAGGGATTCTATGATCATCGACCTCTATATCACAACCCCTAACACCTTGTTTCAAAATTAATTCGCCCCAAGTGGTGACACTACACAAATAGGAGATGCTAACTGTGCTAACTCCAACTCCAAAATAGATGCGAATGCAGCAGACACAAAAGAATGAGATGCACCCGTATCGATCAAAACACTAGCAACTGAATTGCAAAACAAGAAGGTACCTCTCACAACCGACGGAGTCGGCACCAGATCCTGCGCGGTAACTGCATACACGCGCCCAGACGACCTCTGATCAACCTGCTCACCCCTAGGAGCATAAGACTGCTGCACCGAATGGGACGATGAAGCCCCCTGATTAGTCCTCGAGGCCTGAACGGACTGAACTGGCTGACTCTGAGTCTGCCTCAACCCAGATGCACCAGATGTGCCACTCAACTGTGGGCAAAACCTCTTCAGGTGCCCTGGCTGACCACACTGAAAACAACTCAAACCAGACGCACCAGGTGTGCCACTTAACTGCGGGCAGGACCTCTTCATATGCCCCGGCTGACCACACTGAAAACAAGAGAGCGACTGGCCTCTACCCTGACTCTGACTCTGTGATCGAGCCGAAGAAGATGCTGCCCTCTGTACTCCTCCCTTCTGAGGACAGACTGAAGACTTATGGCCCAGCTGGCCACACTTGAAACAGGTAATATCTCCCTGACTGCCTTTCCCCGAACTAGCACTCGGTACAGGAAAAGTAGACCTAGAGAAGCTACTCTGAGGCTGCTGAGGAGTGAAACCTCTCTGCCTCCTGCCATCGCCCTGACCATCCTGACTCCTCTTGGAGCCTTTCTGCCCTTCCTCCTCCTCCCGCATCGCAATCTCAGTATGGGCTGCTGCATCAACCAAACGCCCAAAATCCCTAATCATAGTCGGCACAACTCTCAATTTGAGGCCGCGCCTCAACTTCTTCTCGAACTCTATACACCGACGCTCCTCAGACGCCACTAACTCAGGTGCGAACCTGGACAAACTAGTAAATAAGGCCTCAAACTCAGCCACTGATGAACTATTCTGCTTCAGCTGGCAGAACTGATCTCTCAACGTCTCCTGAACAGCTGGAGACAGATACTTCTCCTGAAAAGCATCAACAAACTCCTTCCAAGTACCTCCAATGCGACCCTTGGTGAACTTCCACCACTGACCCGCATCCCCTTTCAGCTGGAAAGATGCCAAGGTCACCTTCAACCCCTCGTCTTCGATGCCAAGCATCTCAAACGTTTTCGTTGTCTGTTCGAGCCATTCGTCTGCTTTAAGCGGCTCGCTAGGATCACCAACAAACACTTCCGGTTGAGACCGGAAAAACTCCCTTTTCAGAAAAGAAGGCCCTGCATCTGCAGCAACTACCGGGGCCGGAACTACCTGGGCTGGATTCGCAGCCCTCAGAATGTCCACTGACGCCTGAAATGCCCCTGCTATCTCTTGGGCCAAAGTGCCCAAACCCTGCTGCCCTACTGGCTCGGCCGCATTGGCCTGGCCAACACCCTCCTGAACCGTCGGAATCTCCTCCGGTATAGGCACTTCTTGCCCGGCCTGCCTACCACGCCTACCACGACCTCGTCCTCGTCCTGACATCCTAATAAAAGAAACAAAGACGTTAGCACTCTTAATAATATGCTAAAACTATGACACTCGCGTCCTAATACATTGGACAACAATAAATCACACCACGTAAGCACATAATCACATAAGCACCTACGAATTTCATTTCTGGATAATGATAGTCCCGAGGCGTCACTAAAGTTCCGGTTGGAAACAACATTGATCAAGTGCCTTTCCAACAAGACTTTCAGGGACTCAAGGGTCCAATCAACATCCCAGAAACTACATTCCATACCCACATAGTCACGTAAACATGTTATCATATAAGCATGCAATCATTACACTAAGTCTCTATCAAACGAGACGAACCCATTGTGATACTAATCACTTCCCACGTACCCAAAGTATTCGAACCCGGTACGCTCTGATACCAAGTTGTCACGCCCTCAAAATTAAACCCATAATAAATAATATTAACATACATCATCATATCAAAACAAGAATATAATTCCATTCATCAGAGTATTAAGAAATAAAACATCAAAATAAATGCCCTACGGGCTTACATCTTGCCAAGCCAATACTTGGACACAAATCCATGAGTCTAACTCAAAAACAAATAAAGCCCTAGGCTTGAGTGTTTTACATATAAAAGCAAATAAACTAGAAACAAATCTTCGAGTTCCAATCCCTCACAAGCTAAGTCCTTGGAGGCAGTGAACCATCTGCACCTGGAAATGAAGTTCCCATATAGGGTGAGCCACAGCCCAGTAGAGAAATACTAAACCAGGCATAAGAATTAACTAAAGCATTAACATCCGATACATAGTTAGCACAAGATAATAAATTCCCAAATTTTATGACACGAATGCCTATACAGTCTATGACACGTGGTCTACGACACAACTCACTTTCCACTTATACCCACATGGCTCACAACCTGGCCAAACAACTCAACAAGGATAACACATCGGATTAACCTTTCTTACAATATAATAAACACACATACAGGTGTTACATCAATCACAATCACATTCACTTCCATACTTCCCAACTGATACACATGGTGGTGATGTATCATGCCAACAATCAATAGAAATACTTCTATTAACAATAAGTACACATAAATGTGATGCTACAGGGGTCTATCCCCTTTCTCCTCCCAACACATCTGGTTTAGGGGTCCATCCCCTTTCTTCCCCTAAACCCTCCAACAAATTCGGTTTAGGAGTCCATCCCCTTTCTTCCCCTAAACCGGGAGTTCATCCCCTATCTCCTCCAAAACCAAATGCATATGCAACATAATTAATACTTGCCATATACAACACATAATCAATACACGTAATGTTCTGTATTAATTCAACAGTCAAACAGCTGACTAAATTCCAGTTATACCTAAGCCACATGCAAGGTCTACAACAATCACTGGCTATCCTCCACCGATAGCCCCAAAACAATTATTTCTAAGCAAGAAATAAATATCACAATATATATATATATCAATTCCACAGATGAGTGATTAAATATTCAACTACATCAACAAAATCTCAATTTCCCCAAATCTCATGAATTTAACCAATACACAATTCTCCTTTAAATTAATTACATGAATTAATCTATAACAAAACCCTAAGGTTTTTCCCCAAAATTACCAAACTACCTCCCACATACCAAAACACCAACACTTAGGATTAAAACGTATACAAGGAGTAGGAAATCCCTACCTTAAACAGAAGAACCCAAAAGGAGAAGGAGAAGATGGTGCTCAAAACCCCAAAGTGCTCCAAATCAACAATTGCTCCGATTAAATGAAAGCTCTCACTCTCCTCTACCTTTTTAATGAAGGAACTAGATTAAAAACCCCCTCTAGATAGATCAAACCCAAGGAAAAGATGAGTTGAGAGAAAAGAAACTCGAAACTAGGGTTTCTGGATCAAAAATTGTGAAAAAAGACGTTTTAAAACTGCTGCTGCGTTTAAATACTGGACAGGCTCGCTCGAGCGAAGACATGGTCGCTCGAGCGACCAGACACAAAAACAGACCTCGCTCGAGCGAAAAGAAGCTCGCTCGAGCCAAAGACAAACCATCTCGCTCGAGCGAAGGAAAGCTCGCTCGAGCCAACAAACACTGCCCTCAGGTCTAGCACTGGACGCAGCCCTCGCTCGAGCCAGGAAATTCTCGCTCGAGCGACGAACCAAGAAGGACCTCGCTCGAGCGAAGAGAAGCTCGCTCGAGCGAGCAAGCCAAAAACTGAACATCAAGAATTTGTTTCTAGACTCAACCAACCTGTAATCAACCTGCCCAAAACATCCTATAACCAAAGAATAAGGAATCAAGGACAACAACGACAATAATATGACAACGGAATCCACGGAACATAAGTCCGAATACAATAATCAAATGGGAAAAAGACCGGGGTCGCTATATGCTTGAACCTTGATGCAAGATCCATGGTGGATTGTTGGTAAGAATGGATGAAATCAAAGTTTTGGGGCCTAGGTTTTTGGACATGGAGGAGGGGAGAAGAAGAGAGGATGAAAAAAATGAATTTTTTGGGCCAAAATATCATTTTATACTGTCTGTTAGCGACTTGGTCGCTCGAGCGACGAAAATATCGCTCGAGTGAGCATGCTTTCAGCACAAAAACTCAAAATTCAAACAGGTGTAACTCTCTCGTTCGGACTCTGTTTTAGGTCGTTCTTGTGTCCAAATTGAAGCCCCGGAAATAAGCTTTCCAATGGTTCCAGCCACACATTCAAATTCAAAGTATGGAAGGAGAAAAGGGCAAAAGAGTGATGGCTAGTCAAAAACTCAAACTCAAACTTGGGGCTTTTTATCTAATCTTATCTAAATACCTTGTTAAGGCTTCAATCAAGGTTCCAAACATTACCCAAGGGTCCTCAATTATAATATTTAAAGTTCACTTTCCAACCCATCAATATCAAGAGTCCGACAACCATACAAGTTTTAAGGTGACGGGCGCCACTTTACATCAATCCAATGTGAATTAAAATCCAAGTCGTTACACTAAAATAGCCAAAAACTAAAATAACCTACTAAAATAACAACTTTCAAAACCCTAACAATATATGTTTTTATAATAAGTAATTGAACGTGGAATCTTGATGAGATTTGTTGGAGTATTATACGAATTATGTTTTGTCTGTGTTGTGATTTTCTAAAGAAACCCATCTTTGAATGCATTGGAATTGCTACTTTCTCTCTCTCTCTCTCTCTCTCTCTCTCTCTCTCTCTCTCTCTCTCTCTCTCTTCTTTTGGTTCCCAAGTCCAACAACCTTCCTACGTGGGAAAACAAACGAAAAAAAAAATTATGAAAATAGTTTTTCTAAATCCATTTTATAAAACGACTTTTCTAAAACCGTTATTGTATTAAAAATATTTTTGGTCAAAAAATATTTATGTTAAAAATATAAATTAAAAAAATTAATGTAAAAATGGTTTTACCAAAACCATTTTTAATTAATTCAGAATTAATTAAAACTTAATTAAAACCAGCTTTTCCAAAGCTGATTTTCTGTGTTCAAATTTTATTATTATTTTAATCGCGAAACACGGCTTTTTAAAAGTCATTTTCTGAAAAATGGCATTACTAAAGCCGTTTTACCCTACAATGGGAATAAACATAAAAGCCACCCTAGACTGGGAATAAAGTTTTGAAAATGTCATAGTCAGAGAAATCAGCTGTGTCTGGAAGAGAGAGAGAGAGAGACGCCAAGTGAGATTGAGAAAAGGTGCAGAAGAGATAAAGAGGGGGTGGCCTACTACATATGTTTTCCAAGGCAATAATTGATGAGACGTGGGGAAGAAATATGGCCCACTGGCCAAGACCAAGGTTGTTGAACCGTGTTATCTTGATAGAACTTTGTTTATTTAATGGTGTTTACAAGAGTGAAAGGCATCTAAAGGCTTCTGCACGTGCTTTTCAAGTTGACGCAGAAGTATTCTCTAACCCCATTGGTAAAAGATTATTTAGAATTTTTTCATGAGGGATAGAATAACAAAAAAAGAAAAGCCTTTTGAGTTGTGAATTTGGTTTGGTCTTTTTGTTTTGTTCAAATATGGGACATTAGTATTTCATCCATTTATGTTCCTGGTGGTTTCGTGAGCTATGTTTAATTGGATTGTGATTTTTGATTTAATTAAACTATTACTACTGATTCAAGTCACATTTGAACGTCTAGATAACTGTTCTGTTCGAAAGTTGATAATGCTTTGGGTTATCTTAATGGAGGGTTGAATATTTTTATTTTTATTTTTAAGATAACCTTCTCCTTGAAATTGTATGTGTCATGAGAAACACAATCTCGCATGATCACCAATTAGGCACAATTATGAAGATAGGTTATTTATTATTTAGTATTGTATCTTTAGCTATTGTTGATTTGCTGAAAGATTGCTACTTTGTTTTCTTTTTATAAAATTGTCTTTTTGTTTGTTTTAACTGGAAAAATTATGGTTATAGAGAGAAAGATGGAAACTTACTTTGTTTTATTTTTACTTTATAAAATTCATAGCTATAAAAGGTAAATTCATCAGTTAATTGGGGTTTTTTTTATTTAAAAGGTGTTTTCAAATTAATGGTTTCTTTATGTTAATGATTAGGATTTGAATTTTTTCAGTTAATTGACTGTGAAATTGAGGAACAATTTAAAATTCCCATGTTGTTTTTATTAAACATGGTGGCTTATAGGTCCACTTTCATAATTATTTAACAGTGTTCAAGAAGAGGGGAATTGGGATTTGGTGAGGGGCACTATGTATTGTAATGAATATAGGTTGAAAGATTTGTTTGAATGGAGTGACAGTGCATATTGTAATGATGCATGATAGTACTTTTATAGTGATATTGGTGAGTAATTAGATTTTGGTAGTAAAATTGCAGTTCCAGTCCACTTTAATGTTTTTCAAAATAGTGAACAACCAGAAAGAGACTGGAATTGCACACCTAGTTGTTTTCAAAGTTGATTCACATACTTTGCTTTCCGATCTGTTTTCTTTATATGTAACAGATTTTATATCACTACTTTTGGTTAAGATTCAGTTGCTCTTAGTGGAAATCAATCTGTTGATCTCTCTCCATTGCCCAACTCCTTCCTATTTCAGGTTGAAATAAAAAAGATAAACACTACACATTCGCTAGTTGGGAAGCACTGACTGAGGTAAGCTTAGAATAAACCGACAGACCCTTTTAAAATATATATATATAATTAAAGAAATTATTAAGTTTACCTATCGTGGAAAGGGAAATCTCTTCCAACACTTTCCCATGCTCTGGCATTTCATCATAACACCAAATGAGAGAAATAAAATAGTTCACCTACAATATATTCAAATGGTAGAATTATATGCTTCGATGATATCAAAATAAGTATTAATGCATTTTTGGTGGTTCTTTTGTTTTTTTTCATTAGCGAGATAAGTTTAGTTTGTTGTTGTTATTATGAGAAGAACCATACAAAGAGAGAGAAATAATCGCAAACTAAAAGTTGTCAAAGTAGAGTTGGTTTTTTAATAATTGTTTATATTTAGATATTTTGGTTTTTTATTATTTGTTGCACTTTTTTTGGAGTACATTAGTTGGTGTCCTTTGGTTTTACTGAATTTCCATGCCATTGGTATGTTGTTGGTGAGAGTTAGGAGATAAGAATTTTTTTTGGAGTACATTAGTTGGTGCCTTTTGGTATGTTGTTGGTATGTCGTTAGTGAATTACATTAATTGGTATCCTTTGCTTGATAAGATTTGTTGTTTTTGTATTTTATGAATTAGTTGGAAAACTCAGATTACTTGACTTTCTAGAATGATTTATTTTAGGAATAGTATATTTGTTTTTGTATTATGGAGGAGGGTGGTTGTCTTTGGGGTTGATATTATTGTTAGGTACATTTTTAAAAAACTGTTTTTGGACCAAGTATCTTATTGTAAATTGTAATTTATCACTTCAAAATTGAAATACTACTAATAATGTTAGGACTCAGAGTTATTGCTACGCCTGCGTGTGTCCACTCACCTTGCATTTATATTTCTTTATTTTCTATCATGTTTGGATGCCATCTTCATACTAGCTTTTTTTTTTCCTCCATGATAGCTAGAAAAAATGAATGAAAACTAGCATCTTAGCTACTGTTATAGCAGACATGGTTATTTTATTAGTCAATCTTTGTAAACATGGATATTGTATTTTTGTTTTCAATTGGAAAATTTTCAGGTTTTGGAGGTTTGAAAGGGCAGTGCAGGTCCATTGACGAGCCTTTTCTTTTAATTTTTTGCCTTGACATCTTTAAATTTTTGTTTGGGGAGCTTGAATCTAATTTATTGAGCTAGAATCAGATGTTTTTGTTGGGGTTAGATTTGTTAGAAAATTTTACTGAAAATATTTACTACATTATATATGTTAAAATTTTACATGGAGGGAGTTTATACTTTTGTGATAATCAGCTCCTGTTTTTTTTTGAATTACATTTCACATTGACATATTTCTTTTGGTTGGAATATAGGTTTTTAAAGGATTTTGACGAAGCCTAAATGATTATTGGAACTGGCATGAGTGATTTGAAGTTCATATATTGCAAGACAACCATCTCCCTTAGCCTTTTTTTTTCCCTCCCCTTATTTAACTATTATTATTATGGCTATGCTTCAGTGGAAACTTTTGGCCTTGCTCGGAGAAAGGAAAAAGTTGTAATTTTATTAATTAAATGACCCTCATTTGTTCTTCGTGGGCACCCAAGTGATTTTGTAGTGGAAAATATATTTATTGGGTTTCTATGAAATGCGAATATGTTAGAAATTTTAGAGATGTAAATAAGGTAGGAATTGTACAAATAAATTCTACGGATGAAAAGGTATGGAATGATGGAAGTCTTCTACTAATGTAACAATTTAAAAACAACGGGTAAAAGAATTAAAAAAATTCTTTTTATGTAGAAAGATGATTTCATTTATAAAGTATAGACAAAATTAGAATGGACACAAGAAACAACCTCAATCAGAACCTCTTCCATTCAAAGTGACCATAGATGGGCAGTTTCATTTCCTAGCATTTTGTTATGAATACAAGCAGATTTAAAACTCCCATCCAATTTTTAATATCAGATCAGCAATGATATTCCTAATAGATAAGAAATTTTCATCATTAAAACAAATTTGTTTGGTTAAAAGTAAATACCTCAGCTTGTATGCTTTCCAATAGATGATAAATTTTCTTCATTAAAACAAATTTGTTTGGTTAAAAGTAAATATTCCTTAACCTGTATGCATCAAATTCAGGCCATTGGCAAACGACACAACTTTGTACGCCCCCAACTACTTTAATTTTGTCCACAACAGATTCATTTGCAATTCTCTCACTGCTTGATGCCATTTCTCATGAAATCTCTCACAATGATACCAATACCCATCGCTCCCATCTTTTAAATTTTTATATATATTCCTTTTTAGTAGTTTACTAAATTCCATCACATTCACATAATAAAAATGTTAATGTGTAAAGTAACTGAAATATTGAATATAAGTTAGTGCAAGAAAAATGAAGGCAGTGGAAAATTAAAACTTAGCATTGTTTATTACAAAGTTGAATACATGTAATAAATTATATATTTAGTAAAAAATTTAAATTAAAAAAAAAACACTCATTTGAAATCAAGAACTTTTCAAAGCTGATAAAACATCTTTCATTGTAGCTTATAGGAAAGTAGGTCGATGGTTTAGATTGAAAACAAATCAAAAAAATTAGAATTTAAATTGATAAAATTAAAAATTAAAGCTTGTTTTTTAACAAAATTCAAACTCTGATTTTTTATTTTTATTTTTGTAATTTCCCCTTAGAAAAAATTACATGCTCTACCTTACCGAAATGCAACTTTATTGAAAACTTGTAAAGAAGCCTTGATGAATGACCTTCAAGACATTAATTTGCCAGCCTAGAAGTATAAAGGGAAAACAATAGAAAGAGGTTTCCTATCCTCTCTCAGTAGCTTCTTCCACCGCATTTCTCATCGATGCCATTGTCTTTCTTCATCCAAACACAATTCTGATCACACGTGAAGGAATTGAGGCCAAAACATTCTACTTTCTCCAAGTAAATCAAATTGGGAAATAACATCATAATGTCTTTCCAAGGCATCTCTAAGTTACTCAAGTACTTCAATTGTAACATTTCAACTGTGGTAGCTACTATTTTGTCCAGATTACACAATAATCCTCCTCTGATGTAAAGTTTCTTCAAGTTCTTCAAATTGCCAAACCACAACCAACGGGGTGTATCTATCTCAGGAAAACACTCAAGCTCTAGTTTTTGCAACGATGAAGGAAGTTCCAATGAGAGAGGAAGTTTTGGATCATCCTGCTCAATGAATGATCTTGCCAGCGTTGCCTTCTTGGAAAATAGTTGTGCTTTCTTAGGTGAATTATCAGTTTTACCTCGTAAAATGCATCTTGACCAAGATATTTTCAACTTCTGTAGATATTTTAATCTTTCTAAATGATGAAGCTGCCGATCTGTTGGAAATTCTTTCATAGTTGTGGATATGCACAATTTTTGTAGCTTTGGCAATTTTGTCAAATCATTGATAGTACATGACTTTTTGTCCTTGGAATCTCCAATAATAAATCCCTTAAGGACTTGGAGATTAGATAGTGCACCAAGCCCCTTGGGAATGTGATCTAAAAGGTAACACTCAGATATATTCAAGTGTGTCAAATTTTCAAGCAAGCCAATCCAGTCTAGAATCACCTCAAGGTTGTGACACGCTTTGAGATCCAGAATTTTAAGATCAATCAGTTGTGAAATGAACTGTGGAAGCTCTGTAATCAAAGAAATTCCTCGAAGGCTAAGAAACCTCAATTGTTTCATATTCTTGAGTGCATTGAGAATTTTGATGTCTGGGACTTCAATGTGATGGGTGACCTAGTTCTTCCACCTTCCCAAGTAAACAACTTTGACATCAGTACTGCTTTTGAAAATAAATTCACGTCTTCCATCAATAATAGCCGCATCAAGAGTATACAAAGTTGGTCTAATGGTTATAGCAAAACGAATGTAAGAGGGCAACTGTACGACAATCTTCACTGTATTTGAAAATTAAATTCTATTGTGTACTTAACAACAACCAGAATATAAAAGAAATAAAAGAAAGGAGAGAACTCGTTTGATTACAAAAATCAAACTAGAAATAAAAAATATGTAAATAAAAACAGATTTTATTTTGTTATGAAAACAAAATTAAAATCTGATTTAAATAAACAAATAAAACAGAAAATAAATTAAACAACTTACTTGATTAATTTCTTCGAATAATAATCTGATCAAGTCCAGTGTTCGACACTGTGTCCTTAAGACAGATTCATCCTCTCCACGGTGCTTTCAGAATGTGGACGTCTATCTCCCAAGATGAAATGATCAACAACAAATAAATGCAGCACTACAATTTATTTGTACAACGAACACACTAAGTGTATATACTCTTTCTCATAGAAAACTAATGCAGCAATATGAAGAAAATAATCTCAGAATTATTTGGGACGATGAATAGTGAATTACAGCAAAGATGACTGAAAATTGGAGTAACAGACCAAATAAGGGGCTAGTCTATTTATATAGATGAAGTGGTGGCTTGGTGACTGCTAGTTTTGAATTAAACAGGTACAATACCTGTTCAATTTAAATCAAATAGATAGGCACTGTTTGGTTTGAATTTCAAACAATTCAAAAACCTGTTTTGGGTGGATTTGAATTTGAATTTGAACAGAACAAATTCGGTTTGGACAAATCAAAAACTGTACAAAATTTCTGAAGAGGTGCAAATTTTTTGAATTCAAAAATTTGAAATTAATTTGGACAGAAATTCAGATTGAATTCTTGGACAAATTTTATTTCAAAAATAAAATTTAAATTCAAATGTTTTTTTGCCCAAAAAGATTAGTATTGGGCTAGACAAGCCCAACCCAACCACACACCCGCGCCCAAGCCCAGCCAACCCGACCGACCGGCCGGACGGCGGCAGCAGCGGCGCGCGCGGTGATTTTTGGGTCCAATGGGTCAAGTCCATTTTGTCCATAACCTCCCTCTTTACAAAACTTGGGTAGCCCTTGGGACACACCCCAAGTTCCAATCCCATGCCTTATAAACCCACTCAAAACTTCCCTCCAAATCAATGTGGGACAAGCCATTTTTTCAAACCTTTAAGAATTTTCCACCAAAACTCCATTTCCATGAAGCACACTTTGGCTTCAATTTCCCATTCACTCGATAATGGTTTTGAGCAACCAAATATACCACGTGAATCTCAACACGGCATAGAACGCATTACCACTTTGACCCACGAAAATCAACGCACGGGTCCCACCTATATATTAGACCAAAGTTAGGAAAAAATTCTGTTTTACCCAGAATTTTTCCAACCATTTCCAACATTCCCTCACATGAATGGAATTTGATTACAACGGAAATGCAACAATATGCAGACTTTGTCGAAAAAGTATAAGTTGAAAATATCTTGCATCAGGATAGGTAGCTTTCGGCCTTGAACCTTCCCTAGTGATAACCTATCGGACTTACTAGCTAACCAATGGACGTGATGCCTTGAATTGTTCAGCCGTTTGTGTAAGCTAAGACAATAGATTTCACACAAAATATCTTCTAACACATCATGGTTCTCACTGTTATGTTCATTTTGGCCTTGAACGCTCCTGGTTTTCATGAGTGCTTCTAGAGAATGTAGCCTCTTTATTCTCATAGAACCGACCCCAGTACGACACTCATATAGGTGATTCTTTGTGAGTATCTCCTTATACTCGTCTTGATTTTATGCCTCAATCAAGATATAAGTAATCATTAAAAGCAAAGCTTATCCTTATACCCCTGCAGACAACATATGTTGCAGATATCACTTTCACCATAGGAATGGGTAAGGAATTTTAATCCTTTGGTGATTTCTAGTGAGCCACACTTAACTTAGTTTTCCCTTTGAACTTAGTTCTTGGGATCTCCAGTCATATAAGTAGGGTTACCATTATAACGACTCTTATGTAATAGGTTTTAATCCCATCCCCTTCGATGAACTATACACTTGCTCTTTTGTCAAACCTTTTGTTAACAGATCCGCAATATTCTCTTTAGATTTTATATAATCTATTGAGATTATTTCATTTGAGAGCAATTTCCTTACGGTATTATGTCGATGACGAATATGTCGTGACTTACCATTATACATATGATTATGTGCTCTGTCTATTGCAGATTGACTATCATAATGAATGCAAATAGCTGGCACAGGTTTTGGCCACATTGGAATGTCTTCTAAGAAGTGACGAAGCCATTCTGCTTCTGCTCCTGCTTCGTCTAAAGCAATGAACTCGGATTCCATTGTGGATCGTGCAATGCATGTTTGTTTCGTGGACTTCCAAGAAATAGCAGCGCCTTCTAGAGTAAAGACATATCCACTAGTGGATTTTGAATTTTTAGTATCCGATATCCAATTGGCATCACAATAACCTTCGAGTACTGCTGGATATTGAGTAAAGTTCAAACCATGATCACGGGTAAATCTTATATATCTAAGAACCCGAATGATCACTTTCCAATGGTCTTCTCCGGGGTTACTAGTGTACCTACTCAATTTACTGATTGCATAAGCTATGTCAGGATGAGTACAATTCATTAGGTACATTATGCTTCCAATGATTTGGGAGTATTTTAACTGAGACACCGCATCACCTTTATTTTTCGATAAATAAAGACTAATGTCTACAGGTGTTCTTGCTACATTCATATCATCCTTGATAAATTTACCAAGAATTTTCTCAATATAATGTGATTGAGATAATGCATATCCGTCAAATGTTTTAGTAATTTTCATTCCTAATATAACATCTGCGACCCCCATATCTTTCATATCAAATCTTTTGTTAAGCATTTGCTTAGTTGATTTGATCATGTTTTGACTGTTTCCAATGATAAGCATGTCATCCACATAAAGACAAACTATGACATATCCTTGGTCAGTGTTTTTAACATAGACGCATTTGTCACATTCGTTTACCTTAAACCCATTAGTAAGCATAGCATGATCAAATTTTTCATGCCATTGCTTAGGTGCTTGTTTTAATCCATAAAGAGATTTTACAAGCCGACAAACTTTCTTTTCTTGCCCTAGCATTACAAATCCTTCGAGTTGCTTCATATAGATCTTTTCATTTAGATCACCGTTTAAGAAAGGTGTCTTAACATCCATTTGATGTATTTATAAATTAAACAACGTTGCTATAGCAATAAGCATGCGAATGGATGTTATTCTTGTCACAGGGGAATATTTGTCAAAATAGTCCACACCTTCCTTTTGTCTGTAACCTTTTACTACAAGTCTTGCTTTATACTTGTCTATTGAACCATCTGCTTTCATTTTTCTCTTGAATATCCACTTATATCCAAGAGGTTTAGAACCAGGTGGAAGATCCACTAATTCCCAAGTATGATTTTGCATAATGAATTCAATTTCATTATTAACAGCCTCTTTCCACAAAGGTGCTTCAGGACCGGTCATTGCTTCCTTAAAGCTTTGAGGTTCATTTTCTAACAGGTATGTCAGAAAATCTAGACCAAAGGATTTTGATGTTCTCGCTCTCTTACTTCGTCTTGGTTCATTATCAGTTAAATCCTGTTGGTCGAGACCATTACTAGTCTCTTGTGTTTGATTGTCATTAGTCTATTGACTTTGTGTACAATCATAAGTTGTTTTCTGTGAACTTAATTCATGTCCTTTCTTGTAAAGAAAGACATGTTCAAAAAACACAGCATTCCTTAACTCTATAATAGTGTTCACATTTATACCAAGTATTTCTGATTTATAAGTCAGAAACCGATATGCACTACTATTCTGAGCACAACCAATAAACACACAATCTACTATTTTTGGTCATATCTTAGTCTTTTTAGGAACAGGTACTTCAACTTTTGCCAAACATCCCCACACTTTTAAGTATTTGTAGGAAGGTGGTCGATCTTTCCACAATTCATAAGGAGTGCTGTTGGTTTTCTTATGGGGTATTCTGTTAAGAACATAATTAACAGACAATATTGATTCCCCCCACAAGTTCTGTGGTAAACCTAAACTTAGTAACATGGCATTCATCATTTCTTTTAGTTCCTTTCAGCTATTCCATTTTGCTGAGGAGAATAGGGTGCTGTAGTTTGATGAATAATGCCATGTTGTGCACAAAATTCATTTAATGGTACATCATATTCACCAACCCTATCACTTCTAACCATTTTAATGGTTTTACTAAGTTGATTTTCAACTTCTGTTTTGTAGAGTTTAAACATTTCTAAAGCTTCATCTTTACTTCTAAGTAAATAAACATAACAATATCTTGTGCAATCATCGATAAATGTTATGAAATACTTTTTGCCTCCTCTAGTTCGAACAAATTTAAGATCACATACATCTGTATAAATTAATTCTAGAGGTTCAGTTTTCCTTTCAACTAATTTAAATGGAGCCTTAGTTAGTTTCGCTTCTATACAAATTTCACATTTATGATTAGGATCAATTTCAAACTTTAGTATATAATCCAAACCAATTAATCTACCCAAAGCATCAAAATTTACATGTCCTAATCAACCATGCCATAAATTCGACTCAAGAATATAAGCAAAAGATGTGTTATTCTTATTCATAGCAACTTTTGGTACAACTGTCATTACATTTAATTTGAAGAGACCATCACTCATGTATCCCTTACCAACATATATACCACTCTTTGATAATACAAATTTATCAGACTCAAATACAAGCCTAAAACTAAATTCTTCCGGATATCAGGTACATGCAGTACGTTGTTGAGGGTCAGTTCTTTCCCTGATGTCATCTTCAAGATCACTTTCCCTTGTCCAGCCACAGTAGAAGTAGAAGAATTTCCCATGAAAAGTTGTTCACCATTTGCAGCCTCATTGTAGGTAGTGAACATCTTCTTGTCCGCACATATGTGACGAGTTGCTCTAGTGTCAACCCACCATTCCTTGGGATTTCCAACCAAATTAGCCTTAGACACCACAGCAGTGAGGTTGATGTCATTCACCCCATCAGAGATGTAATCTAGTTCAGTTACATTGGTCTGATTGGTAGTCTTCTTGCTTATACTTCCGTGATCCTTCTTAGGGCGGCGACAGTCAGAAGCTCGATGTCCAGTCTTGCCACGGTTATAGCGGTTTCCTTTGAACTTCTTATTGTCATTGTTGTCACCTTGTTTAGGACCATCTCCAGTAAATTTCCAATTTTTGTTATGTGGTTTGTGAACTTGTTCAACCACATTAGCCTTGGACTCAATGGAATTTTTCCCATTCCTCTTTTAAGCCTTTCGGTTATCTTCCTCAATTCTCAATCTTACAATCAATTCATCCATGGTCATCTCCTTGCGTTGTTTTAAATAATTTTTGAAATCTTTCCAAGCCGGTGATAACTTTTCCACTAAAGCAGTGACTTGGAAAGACTTGCTAAGAGACATACCTTCTAAATGAATATCATGCAAAATTATTTGAAAATTTTGAACTTTAGAAATTATCGTTTGGGAGTCTAACATAACAAAGTCTAGAAATTTACTGACAACAAATTTCTTCGTATCGGCATCCTCTATCTTGTATTTCTTCTCCAAAGAATCCACCAATTCTTTTGCTGACTTCAGAGGGCTGTAAACATTATACAGTATGTTGTCAAGGCCATTGAGGATGTAGTTTCTGCATAGGAAATCTGAGTATTTCCAAGCATCTACAGTGGTAACAACTTGCTAATCACTTTCACTCTCTTTAAGTGCTGGAGCCTCTTCATGGAGAAACTGGGTCAAATTTAGAGTTGTAAGATAGAACAGCATCTTCTGCTGCCATCTCTTAAACTTAGTATCGTTAAATTTTTCCCCTTTTTTCCTCCATGATTGATAGGTACTAGAACATGGTTCTGGATAGGGACCGGAGTTGGTGTAACAATTGGAGTACCACTTCCAGTTGCCGTTTCAGTTGCAGTAGCCATAATATCTGATTACAAAAAATCAGAAAAACAAACCACAAATTAATTTTCTAGTTACTAAAACCAAAAAATAAATAACACAAAATAATTTTATTTTCCTTGTTACTAAAACCAGAAAAATAAAATACCACAATAATTTTCTATAACACCAAATAATATTCTGCAATTATTAATGACACCAGTATATTACTAATAGTTATCAAAGAAAATAGACAGAATATTACTACTATCTGTCAAATAGTTTATAAATACTATTTATATTTTCCAACCAGAATATCACTTTGTGTAAACACAGAAAATTAAATACAATGAAGATACAAAAAATGACCTGTCTTAAGATTGTACGACAATCTTCACTGTATTTGAAAATTAAATTATGTTGTGTACTTAACAACAACCAGAATATAAAAGAAATAAAAGAAATGAGAGAATTCGTTTGATTACAAAAATCAAACTAGAAATAAAAAATATATAAATAAAAACAGATTTTATTTTGTTACGAAAACAAAATTAAAATCTGATTTAAATAAACAAATAAAACAGAAAATAAATTAAACAACTTACTTGATTAATTTCTTCGAATAATAATCTGATCAAGTCCAGTGTTCGACACTGTGTCCTTAAGACAGATTCGTCCTCCCCACGGTGCTTTTAGAATGTAGACGTCTATCTCGCAGGATGAAATAATCAACAACAAATAAATGCAGCATTACAATTTATTTGTACAACGAACACACTAAGTGTATATGCTATTTTTCACAGAAAACTAATGCAGCAATATGAAGAAAATAATCTCAGAATTATTTGGGACGATGAATAGTGAATTGCAGCAAAGATGAATTAAAATTGGAGTAACAAACCAAATGAGGGACTAGTCTATTTATATAGATGAAGTGGTGGCTTGGTGACTACTAGTTTTGAATTAAACAGGTACAATACCTGTTCAATTTAAATTAAACAGATAGGCACTGTTTGGTTTGAATTTCAAACAATTCAAAAACTTGTTTTAGGTGGATTTGAATTTGAACAGAACAAATTCAGTTTGGACAGATCCAAAACTGTACAAAATTTCTAAAGAGGTGCAAAACTTTTGAATTCAAAAATTTGAAATTAATCTGGACAGAAATTCGGATTGAATTCTTGGACAAATTTTATTAAAAAATAAAATTTAAATTCAAATGTTTTTTTTACCCAAAAAGATTAGTATTGGGCCAGACAAGCCCAACCCAACCACACACCCGCGGCGCAGCCCAGCCCGCCCGACCGACTGGCCGGATGGCGGCTGCGGCGCGCAGGGTGATTTTGCGTCCAATGGGTCAAGCCCATTTTGCCCATGACCTCCCTCTCTACAAAACTTGGGTACCCCTTGGGGCACACCCCAAGTTCCAATCCCATGCCTTATAAACCCACTCAAAACTTCCCACCAAATCAATGTGGGACAAGCCATTTTTCAAACCTTTAAGAATTTTCCACCAAAACTCCATTTCCATGGAGCACACTTTGGCTTCAATTTCCCATTCACTCGATAATGGTTCTGAGCAACCAAATATACCACGTGAATCTCAACGCAGCATAGAACGCGTTACCACTTTGACCAGAGAAAATCAACGCACGGGTCCCACTTAAATATTAGACCAAAGTTAGGAAAAAATTCTGTTTTACCCAATATTTTTCCAACCATTTCCAACAACAACCTGTAGCTATCCACAACCAATCCACAATATTTGTAGATAGGCTCGATGAAGCCCTTTGCAGTAAGCTCATCCAAGATCTCGTTGACAAAATCCTCTGCATCTTCTTCTGTCTTCCCCAACACAATTTGTTCTTCTGTATGTTGCCCAATCCACTAGTGTAGTGGTGTGATCAAACTCTCGCTGATTGTACAAACTGTGCAAATTGCTGGCCTTGTTTACATCGACTTGGTAGTTGCCGCTGCTACTGTTAATGGATCCATCAAACCATGGTTTCCGATGTGGTTTTGAATCATCATCATAATGGATTTTAAGCTTGGAGGGAATCTGGGATTTCAACTTCTTGACAGACATTTTCAGTTGGTCAAGTTCGTTAGTATCACTCCCTCTTTCTCTTGTTTTGAGCTCCTCAAATTTCTCACAAGCCTGGTTGATTTGCACATTCATATGATCTACAAACTTCAGAATCTGTGTCATGGTCTCTTTCATGAAATTAAGATCTTGACCAATCATGTTAGTGAGATCAGGATCGACAACTTGGTAGTCGTCGTTGTTGTTTGTGGTTGTGGTAGCTTTGTGGTGGCGGTTGTTAAGTGGATTTGGTTGGGAGATACTACTGTCCATGGCTTTGAAAGGAACTACTACCAAAACAGGGTCGTGTTGGAGTCTTGGCTAAAGAGAGAGAGAGAGGACAGGTTTTTTCTTTGATGGTCTGGTCTGGGTTTCAAAGAGAAAAATGGATGATGAGGAAGAGTGAACACGTTTTTTCTTTGATGGCCAGGCTTTCAAAGAGAGATAGATCATGAGAGAGAAGAAATGTTGTGACACCATAAGAGAGAGAGAGAGAGAGAGAGAGAGAGAGAGAGAGACCAAGTGAGACTGAGAAAAGGTGCAGAAGAGATAAAGAAAGGGTGGCCTACTACAGATATTTACTGAGGCAATAATTGATGAGACACGAGGAAGAAATATGGCCCACTGGCTGGCACCAGGATTGTTGAACCGCCTGTCTTGAGAGAAGATTTGAATAAAATTAGGGAACATAAAAAAAATATTATAAAATATTTTATGAAATTTTTTTATTTTTTTATATTAGTATGGGGTGTTTTGTTGTATGTGTAATCTAACGATAGAGAATCTTTCATGATCATCTTCATGATATTTTTTTCATGATCCCTAACATTACTTGGTGGATTTTATTACAGTTTCATTTTGGTTTATAGAGTTTATTATGAATTTTATTTTAATAATTTGAATTATTTATTTTATAAAAAAAATTTGTATATATTATTTATAAAAAAATTTAATTGATTTAATAATTATAATATTTTTTATTTTATCTTACTTTTCTAAAAAAATAAATAGTATATTTTAATAAAAATATTTGTTTAATTTTTTGAAAACAAAAGTAATAAAATAAAAATGTTATGATTATTAGTTCAACTTAATTTTTTTGTATAAATAATATACATTAAAGACCCTACAAAATAAATAATTCGGATCATTGAAACGAAATTTGTAATGGATTCCACGACGAAGCTCAACCCCCCTTTAAACAATGTGAAGAAAGTTTACTTTGCCCCCAAACTATCACTCAAAATCAATTCAACATCCATTCTTTCGATTATATGAATATTACACATAAACCATTCAATTTTGAATCAATTTCACCCTGCCGTCAACTGTTGTCTATGATTAGATAGAATTTGCTGACTTGGCATCATGTTTTCATTTAAAATTTCATTTTATCATCCAAATTATCTATAAAATATTAATTAGACCCTCAAATTTCATTTTGTCCAGGGGTCTAATTGTTATTTTAGAAATAGTTTGGAAGGTAAAATGAAATTTGAGGGCCATATCAACAACTTCTGTTTAATTATAGATGACGATTGATGGTGAGGATAAAATTAAATAGTTTATATGTAAAATTGATTTTATTAGAAGAATAAGAATTGAATTGATTTTTAAGTAATAGTTGTAGGGGCAAAATAATATTTTCTCGACAATGTGCCTCCTTCACAAGGTGCATATCATATGTATTCTATTACAATATGTATAATATAATTATAGCGTTTCAAACAAACACTAAATAATATGTTGTAATTTTATAACCAAAATTATTCCTAACATTTCTCATCATAAATCATTTGTAATATACATAATCACAATGGTTATAAATTTTGCTTTAGTTGTGTGTATCATAGATTCACCATTTGTAACTTTTATTATAGAGTGAGTTACATAATGTACACCACAAATATTCTTAATTTTCATCACAAAATACAATAATCAATAAATATATTTTACTGACTAACGAAAAAATTTATCACAAGAGACAATAATAAAAAAATTCAATGCAAAAGAGATGACATATCATTTTATGACTAACAAATTATTGAAAAAGATAGAATTAAATGTCATGTGAATTACAATATTAAAAAAAATTAACATAATTATATTAAAATTATAAAATTTGATGTATTTTTTTTTATAAATCTCCAAAATGATAAGTATAATTTACCCAATAAATTAAGATGACCCCATTTTTCTCAATAAATGATAAAATTCAGGTAGTGTTTTGACTGGTTGATCTAGGTTGACTCTTTTACTAAAAAAGAAGAGGAAAAAAAAGATGTATGTTGAGGATAATTTTTTGACTTTTTATGGAAAAAAAATTGTATTCAAATATTGTATCAACTAGCAAAATTACCGAAGTACCCTTCTGAGCACTGACATATACTGTGCTACACTGTGCTACGTTAGTGCACTGTGTGACGCATGTCACGCCCCGAAAATAAACCCACATAACCATTACATCCACCCACTTCCAGAATGAGACATTTACCAAATTCATTTACATGGTTCCAAATGCTTACTAAAGTATTCACACATGCCATTATACATTTATTTGCAAACTAGTACATGAGATGATAGCATGGAAAAGAAATCATTAAATCACAACAATAAGGCCCTCAAGGGCTTACAAATTCCAAGGCCATAGCCCGGTTACACATAATGGTCTCTCGGACCCAAACATATTAGCCCTTGCCCTACAACAAATATCACAACAAAATAAGAGTCAAACTACTCTTCTTCAAACATCTCCACGCCCTTAGCTTGGCGAGGTCACCAGATCTTTACCTGCACCAATTCCCGTAGGGTGAGCATAAAGCCCAGTAGAGATTCCTCACAAAGTATATACAGTTATGCCAATTCCGTCAACATTAAAAATGCATATGTAATGCCATGCAAGTGCCAATAATAAAGGAAAATTTTATGTCAATGCACTAGTTCGAAATCAACATGTTCTTGATAATATTCAATGCGCTGTTTTAAAATCACCATGTTCTCAATAATGTCATGCAATCCCATCAATTTCAAACTTTCAATATTTAGATCAACAGGGGCGGTAAATACAACGCTAGTAATCCCTAGGCTGGTGTCTGCAAGTAGACTCTACGAGCACTACCAAACTGTCATTTTTATCGGTATTAACCGGATGGCTCGACACCTATCCACGCGGCTTTCGGGTCTTTCACCTTGGACACTCAGGCCAACTTATCAAATTCATCTACACCCCCTATCCGGACTTACCAACGTATTTTCCCCATACACATTTCCATTAGTTCTCATTACAATATAATCCTTCTCAAGTAAACATGATGAGAATGTAACAATGGTAATAATTCACTTCATAGACAGTGATGATATTAAATCAAATGGAAATGAGATGCAATAATTTATATCTCATACACTTCTCTATTTTCAAAATGCCTTAACAACAATAATAAACAATACCTTTCTCACTTTCACAAATACGTTTCTCATTTCGCAAAATAAATCGTGTGTCTTCAACACACCATCACAATTTCTCAACAACGATTCATCATGATAAACCTTTTCAATATGTCCAGCATGTCATCTTTCACTTTATTTCCCATTTCATAAATATCGAACATTTTTACAACATCTATGGCACTCAACAACTTGCCATCTTATAACTCTGCACATATATACATTTATCAGTGGACTTTAAAAATGGACCTCCATTTTATGCATACATCAAGAAATTACTATTAGCAACTGCATCATAAAATCAATGCTCATTCATCCTTCAATCACAAGAAAAGAAGAACTTCCATAGACCTTTCTACTTTTTAAGAAAATCCCCAATTTCTAGGGTTTTTATTAAAAACAAAACTCCATCATTTTCTTATAGGAACTCCATCACACCATTTTCCATGAGTTTAATAGAGGAAAACCCACAAAATAATAGTAAAATGATGAAATACAAACTTACATTCAGGATCCTCGTCATTTTGAAATCAAAATCAAAGAAATCAACTCAAAACTTCAACACCCTTTTTAAATCAACATTAATCTAGAAAAAATTGTATATATAGCTCAAGAAATCCCTACCTCAAAGTCTTTGAGAAGATGGAGAAGAGAAACCCTAGCTTTGATGGTTGATTCTTCACTTAACACCACACCAAGAGGAGCCCTAGTTCTTGAGCTTCAAGATTTAGAGGAAGAAGATGAGGATCTTGGCCCAAAGATTGCATGAATCAAAGGGTTTCAATGCTTGAGGGGGTTTTCTAGAGAGAAGGGGGAGAAAGATAGGGTTTAGAGTGAGAGAGAGATGACCAAAATGAGAGATACATTCAGATTAAAAGAAGGGGAAAAAACAGGGTTCGGACTGCCTAGTTGGCTGCTCGTGCTGCCACCTTAACCGTTCGTGCGGCCCATTTATCCGCTCGTGCGCCCTTAGACAGTATGCAATTTCTGGGTCCAAGCCTCCACTGCTCGTGCGGCCCAAGCCCAGCCACCCAAAAATTTCACTTCGCTCCCGGCACTTCAGACTCATCCACGCATCCTCCGGAACAAGAGAAATTCAACACCGAACAGAAAAACACTAGAATTCCAATCTAGGGAACCATCCCAGTCATTTCAAATCCAACAAAGGCAAATGGAGAACGAAGCAAAGAAAGAAATAAAGAGAAAGGAAAGGAACCCGGCCGTCACAACGCTGGTTTTTTTTATAAAAAAAATTTGTGCATGTCAGCAAGGGGTTTTTAATCTTTTTGCCCTCTGTGTATGTTGACTTTTTGACTAAACAATTGATTAGTGAATAGTGTTAAATTTTTTACTTTTTTAGTAACTTTTTGTCTATTTTAAATGATCTCAAACAAGCACCTAGTTGACCATAAAGACCTCATTTCCCATCAAGTTCCTACTAAATCAATTTGATCATACTTCAAATTTTAAATGATGAGTACATTGATCTATATATACAAAATAAATAAATAAATAAATAAATAAATTTAAAAGAGGAAATTTGTAAGAACTTTCTCTTACAATAGAAAGCTTTTGGGGAGGTTCAAATAACCTCAAGTTTGTCTTAGCTTGCTAGTAAAATCTTTTAATAATTTAAATTTTTACATAAATGACTAGTTAATAAGTTAATAAGTTAATATGTTATTAGAGCAGATAATGAATTTTATGAAGATTAGCGGTTAGCACACGCGATGCGTGTGCAATTTAAATAAGTAAAAAAATAATAAAAAAATTAACATCATAATATGTATTGCTTAAGTGGTGTGCACTCCTCTATATAATGAGAGAGAAGTGGTTTGAGCCTATTTATAGTAGTAGAAAAATAGCCCTAAGATCAAATAAAATAATAGGCCCAAAACCTCCCAAAGGTAGGGCCCATTCGAACCCCAAAATTTTGAAAAAAAAACACGCAGGGGTCGACCATTCGGGCAGAGGTGTCGACCCTTCAGGTAGAAAAGACAATCTGGCAGCAAGCAAGGGGTCGACCCTTAGACATGAAGGGTCAACACTAATTTTCAACAACTAACACACAGATTCTACAATATATAAGGGTCAACCCTTCCCAGACTGGTGTCGACCCTTGTGGACAGGAACAAAAGGCAGGTGTCGACACCACCAAGGCTGGTGTCGGACCTAAATTCCCGCAACACTTCCAGAAACTTCACCAACAAGTAAGGGTCGACCCTCAACAAGGCTGGTGTCGACCCTAGAATAGAATTTCTAAGTTCCCAAAAATTTTTCAACATAAACAAGCGTAAACGAACAATCCCAACGCGTTTAAATCAATTTGTACTCCTCCAAAACCAAGATACAACAACACCAAAGATTTCCAAAATAAAATAAAGGATTCAAATACACTTCCCAAAAGCTTTGAAGGACACAGGTGCTACATGACCGGTCTTGAGACTTGGGCACTTTCCTTCTATTATGCTTTAAACCAGCATTTGTTGCCTACTATCGTAGCATATAGTATTCTTATTCGTGGTTACTGCAAGGTTAAAAGAAAACCAAACAGAAATATGCATATATATAGATAAAAAAATACAGAGTACTGAGTTCATACAAACACACACCCAAAGGGTTAATGATTTTTGGAGATGGAGATGAAATCATAGACTTCTTTTTTCTTTTTCTTTTTTTCTTTTTGTATATACAGAGGCAGCCACTCTCAGAAACTTCCAATCTCTGTGAGGAAGACTCATTTTCATTATCTGGGTTTCAATCTCTCAAGATTTTTTTTTCCTTTTCTTCACTCTCATTTGTTTATGGGCTCTATGTTGATGAGATATTGGGGGGAAAATCGGTATGGGGTTGTAATGACAGTTTAGGTGGGTGTATAATATTTTGGATGAGAGATAGTTTTGATATTATATGCGAATCCTTAAAATTTTTATCAATGTTTAAATTTTATAAGTAGGGATTCAAAGAAATAGAGGGTCCTTAGAAAAAAAGTGAAGACTATTAGCGCCACCCATTTTCATCACTAAGGTCTATATTGAAAAACAATTACGGGTAATTCTATTTGCACACCACCACAATCTCTCTCAATATACACCATCACTATAGTTTTTATTACATTTGTGTCCCTTAATCAAATTACCATTTTAGACAATCTTAATCTCTTAATACACTCTCTTCGTACCCCACCATCACCATCGATGATTGCCTCTCACTTCCGTTGTCTAATTCCTACCTCCGACCGTTATCACCAGCCACAACCACTATAGCCTTTCCCAATCACCATTGCAGCCACTAACGAGTTTTCACCACTGCAAACAACCCCGCTCTTGTTATCTCAAACAACTCTACCCTTGCCTCAGCCATCGTGAGCCACCTACTCATTTTCTCCATCGCAATGCAGTCCCATACTTTTCTCTACAGTAGAGAGAGAGAAAGAAAACTCAAAGGTTTTCAGATCTTGATAATGAAAAGAATAAGAAAAATGAAGGGTAGGGGTCATAGGGATGGGAGAGGGGTGGTAGAGGGACAACACGACTGGGTAAGTGCTGGTTGTGACAAGAGAAGAGGGAGGCTGCGATGGGAGGAAATAGATGTTGTGGAGTAGGCATTAATCGGAAGGGAGATAGTAGCAATTGACGGCCAACAATGAATTAGCTAGAGTTAAGGTTTGCTAGAGAAGGGGATAATTTGGTAATATTTGAAAAATAATGGTGTATATAGAGCCAACATTAAAACTTGGGCAAAATATACTAACAGTCCCTAAAGTTTGTGGCTCGTGTCACTTTGGTCCTTGACTTTTCAGTTGTGACACATTTGACCCTGAATTTTGAATCTTGTTCCAAATAAGGACAATTGAAGATATCATTGGACTTTTTAAGGGCAAATTTGTCAATTTGATAAAATATAAACTAATTTGACAAAAATAAAAGTCAAAAAAATATTTTAAATTTTTCAAAATTATTTCTACCCACCAAAGATAAAATTATGTAAAATTAATAAATCTTTTAGACATTTATTTATTTATTTTACCAAATTAATTTTTATTAGATGTTTGGATGATGATCATGTAATGGGTAGTTGTTAAGTTTTTAATGTATATTTTTAGTTTTGAATTTTTTGATTTCATATCATTATTAAGTTTTTAATCATTATATTTAATATATTAAATATTTTTAGTTTTGAATTTTTTGATTTAATGAATTGGTTTAATAATGATATCAAATTTGTCGCCATATTTGACTTTTAAAAAAAATAGAAACTAATTTAATAAAAACAAAAATAACCACCCATTACATGATTATCATCCAAACACAAAATAAAAATTAATTTTGTAAAAAAAAAAATGTCTAAAAGATTAATCAATTTTACATAATTTTATCTTTAGTGGGGTAGAAATAATTTTAAAAAATTCAAAAATATTTTTTTGATATTTATTTTTGTCAAATTAGTTTATATTTTATCAAATTGACGATTTTGCCCTTGAAAAATCCAATGGTATCTTCAATTGTCCTTATTTGGAACAAGATTTAAAATTCAGGATCAAATGTGTCACAATTGAAAAGTCAATGACCAAAATGACACAAGGCTCAAACTATAGGGACCGTTAGTGTAATTCACCCTTGAAACTTTTAATTTAAGTGTGGTGTGAACTAAGTAAATGGTGAAGAGATAGTGTGTACTGCGACAATTAATAGTGTGCAAATAGAATTTTGTCAAGAATGAATAGATGAGAGGAATAAGTATTACAATTTTCAATTCAAGGGAGTAAAGTGATGTTAGATAATAGTTTATGGAGAATAAAATGTAATTTGCCCAACTTTATTTTCTGACTATACTACTATTAAAGCTTCTTTTTATGTCAATGTATATTTAGAGAATTGTGAATCTGTTTAACAATCCTTGGAGCTTGAATAAATCAGGGAAGGGAAAGAGGCCCGAAAGGGAGGGAATCGATGCTGGAAGAACGTTGGATTGGGGTTCAAGACTCCTAGAGATGCCATTGAAGGTATATAGTATATAACGGCATTTATTTATTTTTTTCAATTTTATTTTTTTAATGGATTTGTATGCTTAAGATGTGTTTTGTTGTTGGATTGTGTATGAGAAATGACAAGTGGGAAATAAGTTGTTCCGGGTTTTACTTGAAATGCTTTATTTTGAATGTTGCATTGGACTTGTTTTGTTGGAGTAAAATTTGAAGAAAACCATGCGAGCAATTCTTTTTTTTTTTTTTTGGGTAATCGAGCAATTCTTACAGCCAACAGTTAGAGAGAAGAATTTCTTACTACAACTTCTCTATCTTTTATGTTCCAGTCATACCAAAACAGGCTATAACAGAGCATCTTAACCAACTACATTAGCTGACTAAGGCCTGATTAGCATGGACTAAAAAATTTGGTGGCTTGGCAACCACCTAAATAAGTTGTTTATTAACTTATTTGTTACAAGTTGTCACATCATCTTTCTACTTTTCTATATGTGTTTTGTAAAAAGTCAAAAAGCCACTAAATAAGTCATACCCAAACCACCCAAAGCAAATGCATGTTTGTCTTGAGCTAAAAAAATAATAATAATAAAATAAAATTTCTCAAGAAAATATAATAGATGAATAACCATTCAATAAAAAATTATTTATTTGAATATCCTATTTCTTATTATATAAATTGAATCACTAGAATTATTAACTAAGGAGTATGAGTACCAATAACATAAAATCAATTTTTTCAGCAATTATTAAACTTATCAGCTTCTTTTGTTTTATTCTAAAAAAGTAATTGCCTAACTGCCTTTTGTCCAGCCTAGTGTTTGCTAGTTGTCCATTTATTGGTTACCTATGTCCATGTCAGCCTTTATTATATCCCAGGTGCCTTAAGTTTGTAACAATCAGAGTAAGAAAATCGGCATTTTCGTCTATACATTATTGTTGAGAAGACCTAAAAAAAAACCCATAAATTTAAGATACTAGTTTTTTTTTATTGTTTGGGTGAAATCTTGACCCAGGTATGAGGCAACCAATTAGATTTTTTTGTGTTTTTTGGATCTTAGCTAACCAAATCTACTTCAAATTAGTAACTTTTAAATTCATTATTAAGAAAATTTTGAAGAATCTATCTGGAATTATCCAGTCATCCATTGTTTGGTAATTTAGCTGCAAGGCTATGTTCCATGTAAATTTTTAACTATTTTGACATTTGACTTTTTTGTTAGTTTTTAAAATTGGCAATCCCATTTGATAAAACTTTTTTCAGTTATAATTTTATTCGCTCTTTTGTTTTAGTAAGGATGTAAGTGTTTAGATGCGAATCCAATCCAAATTGTGTCTATGCAGAGGAATTTGTGATCTTGATCCTTTCATGTTTGCCATTTCGCTGGTTATGTATGAGGATCGAGCTGCTGGTCAGCTCGTTGGGTCTAAGGGGCAATGCCCCATCATAGGTCTGGGGCAGCACCCAGGCGGGGTTAAGAGGCAACGCCCTTGAAGCCAAAAACAAAACAACAATGATACATCAGCATTGTGGATTTAATGTTGGGCAAGACAATTCCGAGGTGAAGACAGTGGTGGAAGATGCACATTGGGGTCGGTTCAATTTGGGCGTTAATTCACTAGGTAATGAGGATACACGTGTAATTCCTTTATGTCTTCTTAGTGGATTGTTTTGTGGCTTTAGGCCGTGATTTTTTTTTTATCATAATTGGAGGTGCTTCAATTGTAGTTTTTTCACATTAAATCGTTATATCAATTTGTCTTTAATTGTTTGATTGGGATTGTTGTTCATTCACTACGTCAAAGTTGGTCTTGAACAGCAGTTTCAAAAATGGTTGTAAAAAGATAGCCATTAAAGATCTTTATTATTGACGGTAAACAAACTGCCGTTAAAAAGTATTACTAACGGCGGTTTTAAAAACGGCCAATAAATGGTGTGTAATGACGACCAAAAAAAGCATATTATGGACAATGAAGCTGAAGGGTCATTCTTTTAAGGCAGTTGTTTGAAGACTGCTGTAAAAAACTTATGTGTTTTTCTAACACTATGTTTGGATTGAGTGATTTGGAGAGAAAAGAAAAGAAATGGAGAGATATGTATTTCTCTTGCTTGTTTGGATAACTTAAGTGGAAAGAAATGAGAAGAAATAGAGAGAAATGGAGAGAAACTTAGCTCTGTTTGGAACGCATTTCAAACTACAATTCCACCTCTTTATTTGTGTTTAACGTTTGTTTATGGTTTTCCAAAGTTAATTTCACATTCAATTTTGAAAACTCTGTCTTAGACGGAAAAATTTGGCCTAACCGGTCTTCGCACCGGTCGTCCGGCCGGTTGACCGGAACAGTACAATTTATTTTATTTTATTTTCACATGTTAATTTTTATATATTCGAAAAAAATATTTTCTAAATTTTTTAAAAAATTTTATGAGCTTTAATAGAATTTTGAGTTGTGTGTTTGGTTATAAGTTGCAAGTTTTTGTATCAAATATCATATGTCACATCAAAAATTCCCCACTCAATTCAAAACTATTTTCAAAACTCTTTCACCAAACAAATTTTCCACACTCAAATTATAATTCCAAAACTCACAAACTCAAAATACAACTCCTACCCTCAAATCATATTTAGAAAGCTCCACCAAACGCAACCTTATTTCTCTTATGACCCTCATTTTCAATCTTCCCAAAAGTGGAGAGATTGAAAGAGAAAAGAAACTAACAAATTCTTATATTTCCATGATATCAATTTTGTCCCTGTAAAAATAAAAGAAATAAAATGATTGACACTCATCTCCTCAATGGCTTTTCATATAAAAATGTTATTTTGGTAATATAACATAAAACAATTTTTTTTTCCTCTTATAAAATCTAACCAAATAAGAAGAAGAGAAATCACAATCATTTCTTTTATTTTATTTCTCATTTATCCAAAAAAAAAATTAAGAGAATTCACAATCATTTTTTTTGCTTATAACTTAAATAATATATATATATATTTTCTTCCAAAGTTCCCAAATATATAGTGTAATTCCTGCTCCAAAAAAATTGGTTCCCTCCAATTAATTTGTTAGACGACTTCCTGCTCCAAAAAAATTGGTTCCCTCCAATTAATTTGTTAGACGACTTCCTGCTCCAAAAAAATTGGTTCCCTCCAATTAATTTGTTAGACGACATCGTTGCCCCTTCTACTACCTATTTTTCCTATTTGATTAGTTTTTCCCTTATATCTGAAGTTCTGAAAGAGGCTTGCTATTGGAGGTAGTCAACAAGGAGTCACAAGTCAAGCTTCAGCATCGGAGGTCGTTCGAAGTACCATTGTCGCACTGCAGCACCATCGTCGGAGGTAAGAGTCCTTTGCCTACCTTCTGATTCCCCTATTAGCTTCATTTTTTTCACTCTTTGTTGTTGTTGCCTCCATTAGTTTCTTTTTCCATGTTTTCCCCTTTCCTTTTCTTTATATTGCCATTCCTTCTACCTTTTTTGATGGTGTTTCTACTAGGCCATGAGTGATTAGAGAAAGGGTAATGTCATTTTAGGGTTTGTTTCAATAAAAGCAAGAATCAACTATACATTTTTAAAATCTCCCTCTTATTATTAGTTTATATATATATATTGGTTAACAAAGATGAAAGAAGTGAAAATAGACAAACCCAGAAATAAAAATAGAGTTTTTTAGAGAGATTTTTGTGGGTCTCTTTTCACTAAATAAATTTTACAGAGTTTTGATGAGCAAAAAAATGCTTTACCTCGCATTATTAATTATTGAAATTCATATATGTTGTGCTTTTGTATGTTTAAATTGTGAATTTTAGTGGCACTCACCACCTGTTTGATAAAATGTCTATTATGTCTTGTACTTGTTAAACCTGTAATATGAGTCGGGCGGTAATGGTATGTTTGGTTTTAAAGGTTTGTTTGGACTAATGGATCATATATTTTGTCATTTGCATGTATTCTTTTCTGAATTCCGAGCAACATCTTGATTAGCTCCTTTCCTTCATTTTAATCATGTCTTTCTAAAAATTTTAAAATTTATTAGGCTCTGGCGAAAAGACGATCTTCTAGGCTCTTATTGGGCACGTATTTACATATCAATAGACATTGTATCCCTCTTTTCCCATCCGCAGAACAGTATCTTAGAAGTTTTAGAAGCTTAGGGTGATCGACAACACTGAGAAATTGAACTTCAGCAAGCCATTGTTTATACCGTACGTGAGAAAAATGAAACAAGAGAGAATGAGAGAGTAAATCACTTTATATTTTTTAAAATCACAAATGGGCAGTTCATGCAAATGACATAGTCCTCTGCATGTAAGACATTGCCCATGACTGCTCCCACCAACTGACCATATCTGACCAAAGCTTCCAAACCAATCGACAAAATAATACATGATCCACTGATTCTCCCTCTGTTTTGCAGAACAAACACTAGAAGTGTTGACATTGGTATCTAACACCCCAATCCTTTTCAAGAACACTAAGATTTTAACTATTCCTTTCAAAGCTAGCCAACTAAAGAATTGCATTTTTGGGGGTGCTATGCTTTCCATGTGAAACCTCTAGCTCGATTGAGTTATCGCCGCTTACACACACATTTTGAAAGTAAAATATGTTGCTTTACCATATTATGTTACTAAAAGTGGACATTGATTAAGAGTACAAGCATGGTCTCGTCGAAAACTTTATAAATGGTTCAATGGAATTATTTTTGGTTGGATATATCATGTGGTCTCTCTAGCTGGGGAAAAACATTCATCATTGAGGGATGATTCATTTCCCACGCCCAATGTAGACCATGTTGCTGGTTATCCAAATTTCTCATTATTTACGTGCGTGTAGGGCTGCAAATGAACCGAGCCGTTCATGAACAAGCTCGAGCTCGGCTCGGTAAGAGCTCGTTCGAACTCGGTTCGTTAATTTTTTTTGCCGTTCGAGCTCGAGCTCGAGCTCGTTAAATTTTTAATAAACAAGCCCAAACACTCTAAAGCTCGGCTCGTAAGCTCGGCTCGTTAGTTGGCTCGTTCAATATTCATTATTTATATATTAAATAATATAAAATTATGTATAAAAAATAAGAGAAATATGCTATTTATATATTTAAAAAATATAAATATAAATAATACTTAACTATAGATAGTATATTTATATAATAGTGGTAGTAGATATTATTATTTTAGTAAAATATGGACTTTTTTTTAGTATGTTTATATATATTGTATATATAATTGTATAATCAAAGTTTTAATTGTAACTTTAGTCTCACATGCAAGTATGAATTTATAAATTTTTTGGCTCGTTAAGGTTCGTGAACAGGCTCGAGCTCGAGTCGAGCCTAAGCCAACTCGGCTCGAGCTCGGTTCGTTAAATTTTTATTCAGCTCGAGCTCTCGAGCTGGTTAAAATCTTAATAAACAAGCCCAAACACACCAAAGCTCGGCTCGGCTCGGCTCGGCTCGTTTGCAGCCCTACGTGCGTGTATGGCTTGCTGAAAATTTCATTAAAGTTGAGCTGTTGTGTAGAGTCTTCCATCATTTGTGTCTGCCTTTTTCTATTTTCTATTTTGTATTTATTCTTCATTCATCATTTGTACTTTAGGATTTGTGTATGTCAAGAATTAGTGTTAACTTTTTTTTGTTTAAAAAAATAAAATTAAAAATTAAGTGTATAGCAATAACTCTAGCAGCATGAATATTTTGTTGTTGCATCTCCTCTATCTTCATTGCCACTTGTGCCTGTATATCATGGTGAAGAACAAGATATTAACCTGAGGAAGTCTGAAACAGACAAGATTTGATATCCTATTTTGATAAAGCCAACTCATGGAGGTGGAGGGAAGGTGTGACGATTGTTGAGTTCCCTCTGAACATTTTTCTGATACTCTCTTGAATATGGGAGCCATCAAGTAATATGTCGTATGCACTGCAGATTAGAACAAGCCTGGGTATGACAAAGCAGGAGTAGTATATAAACTATGGGAAAATAGAACAGAAAAAACAATTGTAAGGCTTTACTGCAATCTATAGTAATTTTTTCCCCCCTTTTTACAATCAACTCCTCTTCGATGCTTGTTTACTAGCTTCAACTAAGTTACACCTACCCTATCAAAGTAAACATTTCATGCAATATTTGTATATTCACGTTTCTTCTATTCTTTATTAATATTATATAGTGCAACTTTTGTTCAAACCTCTAACAACATGCTTAGCAAAGGTCATAATAGGAGTGTACTTGTTATATGGACATCAATTATGTTTGAGATGAAATTCTCAAGATGTGTCATTCTCAGGGTATGAGGATTGTGCAAAGTCTAAATGAATTTGTTGACTCATTCTTGGGGGCACAACGTGAGGCTACTGTTTCTTTTGGCATAAATACAATCTTGCTAGAGAAATATATCACACAGCCAAGACACATTGAAGTCCAGATACTTTTATTTTTACACGTCTCTTGTTTCTATTCATCCATACTAAAGTAATGTTATCTGTCAAATTCAGCATGTCCTATATCATACCCAGTTTCCTTAATTTTATTTATTTATTTATATTTGAGTTTAAAATCTGTAGATGATGCATTGATACTTTTATTTAATGGCATTATAAGAAACATATGTCTATAGGACTTATGTACCGATTCATTGAGTGTTCCTAAATTTGCTTAATGTTATAGGTATTTGGGGACAAACAGGGCAACATCTTACATTTATACGAAAGAGATTGCAGTGTGCAGAGAAGACATCAGAAAATAATTGAAGGAGCTCCAGCTGTATGCAACTCTATCTATATTTTAAGTTTAGGTTTCTTGTTGTAGATGTCTATACTTTTGACAGAAACCCTGTTTTTGCAGCCAAATGTCCTGAATGACTTTCGCTCTCATGTGGGTCATGCTGCTGTATGTGTGGCCAAGGTCTGAATGAGCATTCTTGTCAAGGCAATCGGTATTTTATTATCTCATCTCTCATATTTATGAACTTGATATATCTTAATTTTTATGAAAATGATGATTTTTCTCCAGAATTTAAGACATTTTCTTCAAACTATGTGTGAAAATTTTAGATGCTAAATTGCTATGATGTTGATCTAGTGGTCATGCTTATGCTGCGAATTTCATAGTTTCATTTGAACTTTGCCCTCGAGTGTTGTCATAGTTGATGGACAACGATTGGGGCCAGAATAATGGAAAGTTCATATTATGAAGGCGATAAAGCCTCGTCAAAATTTGGTGAAAGATCATCAAGGTGTCAAAACAATTGGAGATGCACTTCACAAATGTGTAGCTTGGCCTTCAGTTGATGTAATGCACATTCACTAATACTATATTTATTATATTTTTAAATCTTAGTGGTAGTTAAATTTGTATCTTTTTATACATGTGCAGATTGAGGATCCACTTGCAGACTATAGATTGAGGGGAGTTAGATAGACCATGTAGATAATGCACATGCTTTTTGGAACTCTTATTTTGGCGCTTGTGTTTTTAGACAAATATTTTGGAACTAGTTGCTACATTTGCAGATTGAAGGGAGCTAAATGGACCACATTGGTGATACACATGCTTTTTGGGACTTTTTATTTTGGCACTTGTGTTTTGAGACAAACATTTTGGAACTAGTTGCTGTACTTGCAGATTGAGGGAGCTAAATAGACCATGTAAATGATGGGATGCCAACTTCCAGGGGAATGACTGCTTCTGTGCCATAAGCCATGGCAAATGGGGTTTCCCCAGTTGATCTTCTAGGAGTAGTCCGATATGCCCAGAGTACGCTTGGCAGTTCATCCACCCATTTTCCCTTTGCTGCTTGCAGCCTCTTCTTAATCCCATCCAGGATAACTTTGTTGGATACTTCTGCTTGTCCATTGCTTTGTGGGAAGCTCGAGGTGGAAAAGTAATTCTTGATTTTGAATTTTGCACAGAAGCTCTTGATTAGCCTACTGTCAAATTGTGTTCCATTGTCTGCAACTATTGCTCTTGGAATCCCAAAGCGGGTGATGATGTTCTTCCATATGAAACTCTCACATCTACATCTCTGATCTTGGCAAGGGGTTCAGCTTCTATCCACTTGGTGAAGTAATCTGTTGCCACCAGCATGTACTTCCTTTGTCCAGTTGCTTGGGGAAATTGTCCAACAAGATCCATGCCCCACTGGGCAAACGGCTAAGGACTAGATACTGGGTTTAGGTCTGCTGCTGGTTGGTGTATCAGAGGTGCAAACTTTTGACACTTTTCACACTTCTTGACATAGGCCTCTACATCTTTCTGCATGTAGGGCCACCAATACCCCTGGGTAATGGCCCTATGAGCTAGTGATCTGCCCCGAGTGTAACTTCCACAAATTCCCTCATGTATTTCATACAAAAAATCTTCAACTTGTGAAGGATATACGCACCTTAAAAGGGGTCCAGTGAAGGATCTTCTGTAGAGATGTCCTTCTGCTGTCAGACTGAATCTTGCCGACTTCAATATGATCTTGTGTGCCTCCTTGTGGCCGTCTGACAGCTTTCCTTCTTTCAGGAATGCTACAATTGCATCCATCCAGCTTGGTCCCATGTCCACACACATTGCTTCATGTTCTATGGTCAGTGGTTCGATCTCGGGCCCGACAAGTAGTCGACCATTATCGTACTTGCTTTTCCAGGTTGTATTGCACTAGCTAGGTTGGCCAGTGCATCGGCGTAACTGTTACCATCTCGGCTTACCTGATGTAGTCGGCAATTCTGAAATAAGGCCACCAACCTGTTGACCTCTTTGGCGTAGGCTGACATCCTTTCATCTCGGGCTGCATACTCGCCCGTTGTCTGGTTTACTATGAGTTGGGAGTCACAAAATACTATTACCTCATCTGCTTCTGCTGCTACTGCTAGCTTTAGTCTTGCAATCAATGCTTCGTATTCGGCTTCATTGTTCGAGGCCTTGAACCCCAAACGAATGGACTGTTCCACTATCTGTCTATCTGGTGATACCAGTACTACTCCTGCCCCCGCTCCTTGTCGGTTCGAGCTCGCATCGACAAATAGTCGATAGGAGTCACCGATGTAAATGCCTGCAGGGTCTGAGTTTTTCTTCCTTCCTTTATTCTGTTGCCTTCGGCTGGGCTTCTCCTTGCTTGGTTGGACATCGTTCACCTTGGCTCAGCGGAGCCCAATGTATGATGGATTCTGGCGTGAACTCGGCCACGAAGTCGGCCAAAACTTGGCCTTTGATTGTTGTTCTGGGTCTGAACTCCGGGTCATACTGCCCCAAAGCCACTGCCCATCTGGCTATTCTGCCTGTCAGATCTCCCTGCTCTTTGAAGCCATTACTAAAGCCAGTGCCAATTTCTCTAAGGGTAGATACCTAATTTCTGCATCAGCTAGGGTTTTGCTTACATAATAAACAGCTCTTTGTTCCCCTTTTTCTTTTCGGACTACCACTGCACTTATCGCATGTTCTGAAACTGCTAAGTATAAAAACAGCTCCTCTCCAGGTTGTGGATTTGAAAGAACTGGAGTCGTGGTCAGATACTTCTTTAGGTCGGCCAAGGTGGCTTCGCACTCCTCGGTCCATAGGAAGTCTCTGGCTTTCTTCACTAAATTGAAGAATGGTTTGCACTTGTCTGAGCTTCTGCTGATGAACCGATTCAGGGCTGCGGCCCTTCTAGTTAGCATTTGCACCTGCTTTGGCGAAGTCGGGCTCTACAACTCCAGGATGGCCTTAATCTGATCTGGGCTGGCCTCAATGCCCCTTCTGGTCACTAGGTATCCCAAGAACTTACCAGATCCAACTCCAAATGCACACTTCGATGCATTGAGTCAAAGTCGATATGTTTTTAAAATTTTGAAGACTGTTTTGAGGTCGGCCAGATGACCTTCAGGTTCCTTGGTCTTCACGACCATGTCGTCAATGTAAACTTCCACCGTTCGGCCAATCAGGTGTCTGAACATCTTGGTTACCAACCTTTGGTAAGTTGCTCCTACGTTTTTCAACCCAAAAGGCATCACTTTGTAGCAGTACAGCCTGTTTGGGGTGATAAACGCAGTCTTCTCTTCATCTGGGGGTTACATGGCTATCTGGTGGTACCCCCTGTAGGCATCCTAGAAGCTCATCCTTCCATGTCCTGATGTGGCATCTACAAGTTGGTCAATCTTGGGTAGAGGAAAGTTGTCTTTGGGACAAGCCTTATTCAGGCTGGTAAAGTCCACGCAGACCTTCCATTTACCGTTCTTTTTCTTCACCACTACTGTGTTTGATAGCCATGTCGGGTAGTTTACCTCACGAATGCCCCTGGCTTCTAGAAGTCTGTCTACTTCTTCTTCCATTGCTTCGACATGCATCAACGTCGGTCTTCTTGCTCGTTGGATTACAGGTTTGGCCGACCTATCAACGTTCAGCTTATGGCAAGTGACCTCAGGGTCAATGCCAGGCATTTCGTAGGGCGTCCAAGCAAACACCTCAATATTTGCTCTCAAGAAAGCTTCCAGCTCTTTTTCCCCTTCTTCGGCTAAGCCCGAGCCGAGAAGAAAGAAGCGTTCTTCATCCCCTTCCTGGATAAGGATTTTCTTCAGTGATTCTTCACTCTTCTCAGCTGGCTCCTTGCCGACATCCTCTAGGACCTCCACGTTCTCGTCTTCGATCTCTGTCTTCTCTGGTTCTCGTATGTTACAGGTGGATTTCATTGCTGCCATGGAGCAATTCTTTGCCTCCAGCTGATCTCCTCTGACCTCCTCAATCCCATGCTCTGTTGGGAACCGCAATAGTTGATGCAATGTTAAGGGAACAGCCCCCATTGCATGTAACCATGGCCTTCCCAAGATGATATTATAAGGGGAGGGTCTGTCGATTATGGTGAACTCCATTGTTATCTTCTTCGTGCCAGCCTGCACATCTAGGCTTACTGCTCCCAGTGGCCATGTCGGCGTTCCATTGAACCCGACCATTGGGCCATTAGATTGTTCCATATCATCTGAGTGAAGGCCAAGCTCCTTGTAACATCTAACATACATGATGTCACAAGAGCTGCCTTGGTCAATGACGATGCGCTTTACTTGGCACTCCCCAACCTGGAGGGAAACTACCAAGGCATCGTTGTGCGGATGCTGTACCATCTCAAGGTCAGCTTTAGTAAAGGACACTACTGGTCCCTGACACTCCTCTGCCCAATGTCTTTTCTCCCCGACTTGGTAGACGTGCTGTAGATGCTTTACCTTCTGAGTTTCCCCCTAATTTCGTTCTTGTTGACCTTCGAGTGAATAACATTAATTACCCGAGGTCCTCTTGCCTGAGGTTACTGTGCTGGGGGAGGCAGAGCTGCTGGTGCCTGAGGCAGTCTTGCCTATTCTTCCCTTGTCTTGGCCTCATCGACAAGGTCTCTCAAATGGCCTTGCCTCACTAGGTCTTCTAAGTGTGTTTTCAAGGCTCTACAACCCTGAGTCATATGCCCATCTTCATTGTGGTAAGCACAATGCTTGCCAAGGTTTCTTCCCATGAACTCTCTTGGCACCCTAGCTGGTGCTCTGAAATAGGGCTGAGATCGGATTTTGTCCAGGACTTTGTGAATTGGGATTCGAAACACAGTTGTGACTGCCTGTGTAGCCTTCAGTCCTATCTCTTTGTTGGATCCGTTGTTACCTCGGCCTCGCTTTGGCGAGCTGTTACCTTTCTCTTGTTTTGCCTCCTTAGTCCTCGACGTATCTTCCTCAGCTCTGGTATACTTCTCAATTCTAGCCATGAGCTCTTCCATGCTTTTTGGCAATGTCTTTGCCAAAGACTTTCGTAGTGGACAGTCGTCTTTCAGGTCTTTTTTGAAAGATACGACCGCCACCTCTTGATTTCACTCGGGTATCCGATTGAACACCTCATAGTACCTTTTTGCGTAGGCCCTAAGGCCTTCATCCTTACTGATTCTTAGAGCCATCAATGCATCCACCCTTAATGGCTATAGCTTGTTTGTTACGAACTTGGCCACAAACATCTCGGCCAGGCCTTCCCAGGTCTTCACACTTCCCTTTGGTAGTTTGTGAAACCAATCCGATGCAATCTCCCCGAAAGATGAGGGGAACACTTTACAGAGCAATGGCTCGTTCCCACTATACAGTGCCATTGAATTCAGGTACAATCCAACGTAGAAGTTGGGGTTTGACTTACCATCGTATATTTGGAACCTCGGCATACTGAATCTCTTCGGCGCCTCAAATTTGTCCAACTCCACTGAGGATGGTGTTCTCGGCTTATCAGGGGAGTTTACCTCGGCATCGGTATTTTGTTGCTTCCTCTTGAGGTAATCTCTCAATCCTCCTTTGTCCGCCCAGGAGCTTGACTATCTCCTGACTTCAGTCTTTTCGGCGCACTACTCTCAGCTTCGTTGTGGGCCCTTTTCGACCTTTCTTCATGAGTTGTGTCGAAGCATAGCGCCTGCCCTTGAACATGCCATTGTGTTTTGGGGTCTTCCTCCTTGGTGCGATGCGTCCTCCGCGATTCTTCCCTCCTTGACTCACCTCGCCCGACCTCCCTTGAAGGTCGGTGAGAATGTCTTTCGCTCCTGGTGTGCTAGGGGGCTATAAGGATTGTTTTCTGCCCTCCCTTCTGGGCATTGGCCGCTGGAATCGGCATGTCCTGCAGTGGGTATGGCGGCTATATAGCGTTATTTTGCATCATGAAATTGATGACCGATTGCAGGTCTGCTAATTTGTTTGCCATCTCTTTTACCTCTTTGTCCCTCTGCAGGCATCTATCCTTCCATACCTGGAGGTCATCCTCGTTGTAGTATCTGCTTTGATCTGGTTTCTTTGGTGCGTTGCCACCCTAGCCGACGTCCTTCATGCTATGATTCTGGTTTTGAGTCTCCTCGTTGCAACCATCTTTCTCCATGGTTGGGTCAACGTGTTTTCCGTTCCCGGCAGGGATTTCGTCCCCAGCCTTATCCCTCTGTCCGTCACTGGCCATCTATTCTCTTTTCTTTCCCACAGACGGCGCCAAATTGTGTGAGTGAATTTCCGATCACACTACCAACTTAGTACTCAGCTAGAGAACACTGGCAGAATAGATGACACCTGGCTGACCTACAACAGAAAGAGAAGATTTCAGCGGTGGTTCGTCCACCCGGGGGTACTCTGACGATCAAGTCAGTATATCTCTCAAAGATAATCAATTGCTAAACTCACTATTCTGAGTATAAATTGCGTACCTTAGACCCATCGGGGGTGCCTTTCTTTTATAGTTAACTCAATCCCTGTCCCAACAGAAGCCTTGCTTCAATGGACTTTAGCTCAGTGCTTATCCAGGACTCTTCAATAGATAGAGATAAACTCCCTAAGAGTGTTATCCTTATCCATGTTGAAGTCCTTTCTCAGTCTAGGACTCTTATGCCTTATCCGCTTATCTCGGATTCTGATATCTTCGGAGATAACCTCGGGCTAGCCGAGATAACCTCGGCATCACAACCAGGACACGTGGCACCTCGGCTGACACGTCGGCATCACCTTGGCCACGTGTTGGTACTCTGAAAATGTATCCCCACAATATGCTTTCTCAAAATCGATAAAAATCATATGAATGTCTTTTATTTACTTTATATAGCACAATATATATATATATATATGTATATGCATATAAAAACACCCACATTATGTTAAAAATGAAATAAATATTAATATAATTAAATCATGTATATTTATATACTTAATTTGCATAAATCGTTATAATTAATTGATCTCTCTGTTGCAGAAATGACATCATTTCGTGCAGCATACACACACAAATTGTACGATTCGCTCAATTTAAAAGTCAATGGCACGAATTAAATTATTTTGGTTGAAACTTATTGACTCATAAATCGTGAGGTTCTAACAACCATGTGATTATTCCAGCTCACATATCCCCTTGCTTCCTTGTGAAAGAGGAAGACCGTATTATTATTGGTCAATGCAGGTTTGTCTTGAAGCTCTACTCTTTCATTGAATTTTTGGAGGATATACTTACTTCTTGGTAACCGTGTACGATTATGTCTCTCTTTGCAGGCCATTGTCAAAGACTGTGAGGTTTAATGTGTTGAAAGTGATTCCAGCTGGTTCTTCTAGTGGTGGGAAGAAGGCATTTACAACAATGTGAGTTTAGTGGATCAACTTCAATTAGAGTGTTTCTTTTGATGTGTACTCTCTTAAGGTTTGCATTTTTGTATGTGGCCAATTTACAATTTTTTCAATTTCTGTCAATCATATAACTCGAGTGTGCAATGTGGTGAAGTCGTCATTGTTTGCTAGCTAGTAGTTTGTCCCTTTGGAAACATTGCCTCACAAAGTATACATTTCTATAGGATTATTGACATTGCTTCTTGTATTATACATTTCTCTGGGATTATTGTTGTTATTAGTGAAGCATTTGGATTTTATGTGGAGCAGGTTATTTCTTGTTTGTGTTGTCTGTGATTAGATTTATTGGCTAGAATATATATGATAGGCCAGCTAAACTCTAAAACTGTTGGTAGTCTAGTAGTAAATTGTAGCTCAACCTCACAAATGGGTTTTTTTTTTTTCCCTTCCCCTTTTTCTGAGAAGAACTAACCATATATGCTCTTCTTTTGGACCTTGAGCTGGCATTGACCTCTTGTAGACGCGCCCCACGTGAGGGCCTCCGTGCTACAGTTCGGACTCGAATTAGTAACGGTTCTTAATCTGAACCAAAGAGTCCAAATCCGGCAAATCGTTTTGAGAAAACAGATTTTTAGAAAAGAAGTGTCAAACATGGACTGCTTTGTCAGATACAGAGTCGCCACCTAAATATTTTTTATGGGGGAATTTAGGAAACCCTGACTCGTTTGCCTAAGGCCACGCGTTCGTCATTACCAGAGTTGCCTCGGTTCAGAAACTTGGGTACGATTGGGGAAGGTCAGCTATGAGCACCCCCTTTCGCCCGATCTGAAGATCAGCCTCTACTAACCATGATATCTTGTTTTAAAAACATTACGCGTTCTTATTCCGGTTATTAGCCTAGAATTACTATGTTATGCGCACAGCAAACAAGTATAGACCAAATTGCCTAAATTGGAACAAAACATTTCATGTTTATTTTGATGATGGTTTGCTACTCGCAAGTAGGCTAAAAATGCGGGTTTTGCCACCCTCAAGTGGGCTTTAGAAAAGATGGTTTTGCCACTATTTAGTGGGTTCGAAACTCACAGTTTTAATGCATTATTCCAATTCAAGTAATTCGACCTCCATCCACAGGCACTCAAGCAGTTTATATCACATAAGCAGCTAGCCTCATGGTAATCATGCTATTATGGCAACACTCACACGCATGCGGTATGCTAAAGCATAAAAGCTCACCTAGTACTCCAAGCCAAAACAGAAACTAGTTAGTAATCATATGCATGATCCTAGTTCATGGTAAGATGGCTAATGCAACACATACGGGATGCAGCTAGAGTAGGCTCGGCTATCCTAAAGATGGCATGTGAGATGCTGCAACTAACAAGTACTCAACTTGGAATTAAAATACAAGTGCAGTTAGTATGATGTACCGAGCCCGGTACATGTAAGACAAATGTATGGATGCATGCATGCATAGCATAAGGTATGCTAATTTAAATATGCCCTAGTCTAACCATCAAAAGCGGGTAAATAAAAGGGAAGAAAGACGTGAGATTGGAAGATATGCACACCACTCACACACACTTATTACAAATACGCCCTCACTCGGAGGGACCAAAAAAATAATATAGTCTGAATAATGAATCAAATATCCTAACTAATTAATTATTACAGACCCTTAAATTAATAAAACAAATGCAATAAGAAGATGGCCACAACCCTGCCTCGGAATGCGCGGATGATGCATGCTTGACTCGTCTCGCCCGAAAACTCGCTACCATAGCATTGTTGCCTCTGTTTACACTGCCCTGCCCTTCTGAAAATTCTGAAAGACTCCAGACCCCTTTTAATTCACATTTTGAGTGCCCCGGAATGCCACCGGCCAGATAGATAGGTCACCGGCCATGGTAATAGGATTATCGGCCAACTGTTGTACCACCGGCCAAACACAGATGGTCGGTCAGCACTACATTTAGCCGACCAGCCATAAATTGCTGCAGAATCCTGCAGTTGACAGCAACAGAGGGCAAGCAGTGTATGGCATGGAATTTTCAAGCAAATGTAAGCATGGCCATACTCCCTATCATGCAATGGACTCAAGGGAGCATGACCCCCCGACTCTCGGGACATCAATTATGCATGATGGCCTAAGAGGCCAAGTTTGCCATTCAATGTAAATGTATGCAACAAAAGAGATGAATGCCAACACCCTATCATGTTGAAGTCAAGGGCATTGGCTACCGAGGGTTGAGATGTGTTTTGTCACTTGGAGTACGAACACTCCTCACCCCTCAAGTTTGGTTTGACACCCCAAACCAAACAATGCAATGCATGTATGCAAACTTGGCTTAAAGATGCAATATGAGGCTAAGATGCAAAACATGCCATATGTGACGTAAACTAAACGTGCAAATGTACAATGCTAGGCATGTAAGATGCAATGCAATGCAACCTAACATGCAAGCTAAGACATGAAATGCAACTAGCCAATAATATGCAAACATGCAAGTATGACACAATACAAGCATGAAACCAATGCAACATGAGCATGCAATGGTGGACCCAAACCACAAAGGGCAGACCTCAGCCCACCCCCCAAAACAGTGACCAAAAATGCCCAAAATGATGGACAAATGCTTATGAAAGCATGCATACCCATAGGCCCAAGACAAGGAGCATGCTACTACAACTACCCCAAACACTCATGGCATGAATTTTTCAATACAAAACAGAGTTTTAACATGCAAAATGAACCCCCAAAACCCACTGATATGGCAGCCCCAAGAACTTAAACACTTAAGCATGCACAATGCTCATTTCAAGGCACAACAAAACAACCCTTCAAGGCATGAAAGGGATGATAAATGCAATCATATGAGCATGGATTAGGGACTGAAATAGCATGTGAGATGACTCCAAATCATTGAAATAAACCAACTCAAGCATGTTCATGACTCATACCCTCAAGGCTCACAAGCCAAAATGCAAAGAGGCTATCCTAAACATGGCAAATATGATTAAAATAGCACCCAACAGTCCTTGAGCATGGTAAAATAATGCTAAGACCTTCATGAAGTTGAGCTAAAACATGCAAGAATCATGGCCTAAATGCATGGCATACTTCTAGACAAAATGAAGGAATGCAAGGCAAGTATACTATGCATGCAAGAGGCCACAAATCTGACAAAAAATAGAGGCAACATATGACCAAATAACATCCAAAAACTTCTGAAATGGGGCCAAAGACAACCAAGCATACATGCTACCCTTATGAGCCAAAAATGAGAGCAAAAGAGAGACAAAGGGAGAGGGGTGTCCCTCCCCTATGCAAGACCTCAAAACCTCTTCTTCACCACTGAAAATCCACTAGATTTCAGTGGTGAAAAGGCCAATACACAAGAGTCCACGAAGCTTAACAAAAGAGCACACAAATGGGGCCAAACAAGGCCTAAGAGGGGGAGGTCGACTCCCAACACCAAAGTGACCTTAATGAAAGATCTTAAGCATGCAAATACAAGACTTTTTTCAGTTATACACAAAGTCTAAAACAATAAGAAAGATAGACAAAAGTCTAGTGCAAGATTGGGGAATCTAAAGTAAAAGAGTTACCCTTGAAGAACTCTCCAAGAACAACAAGCTCAGGCCCCTTCTTGTGATCAAAATCAGCTCAAAACTTCAAGAACAAACCCTCAAGACCTCCCAAGTCGAAGTATGGTGTAATGGTGTGTGTCTTAGTGCAAAACCAAGGTCAAAACACACTTTTAGGCTTCCAAACATACACAAAATGAAGACAGAGAGGGAGATATAGAGAGAGAAAGTGTATATATCAGAGTATATATGTAAGCTCTAGTTTTTTGCTGAACCATCTCAAAGGAAGAGGAGGGGCTCCTTATATAGACAAAGGAATGGCTCCAAGCTTCTTAGATAAGCTATTGTAGAAGGGTCAAGGGGGTTAAGCTTCCAAGGGAAGCTAACCCAAAGGTGCAAGCTTCTTGAGGAAACTAAGACAAAGGGTCAAGCTTCCTCAAGAAGCTTGAGCAAAGGGTGCAAGCTTCTCCAAGAAGCTTGAGTGAAAAGGTGCAAAGGTTCAAAACAACCACACACGTGTATGGAGGGGCGGGTCTGTGCACTCCAGCTGGCACAGCTAGTATGCATTATGCCTGAAAAAGGCAAAAAAGTGGTACCGGCCAAAAAAGGAGACCATCGGCCAAATATATGGCCGGTCGGCTACAATAAATGGTCGGCCTGCTACTTATTTGGCCGGCCGGCTAAATGGATGGGCGGTGGGTGGTTGCCAAGGCCAAAATGTGGTCGGTGGTGTCCAAAATGAAGCCCCAGAAGTTAGCTTTCTAATGGCGCAAGCCTTGCATTAAAATTCCTCCTGTGCAAAAAGTTATGCCCGTTTTGGTGAAGCCGCGCAAATTCGATCCAACCGGACTGATCCCCTACTTCAACCAACCATATCTCCCCCACCCGGACTTGGCTTTAGGAGATTATTGAGTGCAAAATGAAGCCCCGGAAGTAAGATTTCCAATGGTGGTGGCATCATAGCTGAAATCCAAGTATGCAGATGAATAAGCTCGATTCAGCGAGGGCTGCTCGGCTCTCTTCTACCCGGATTCATGCTGAACTTCTTCTCTAACTTGTTTTCTCCCCTCTTCTCCTCTTTTCTTCAACTTCGAACCCCTAAGCAAGGTGTTTTGAAAATTTTTTCAAAGATTTCATCTCTCTTTCATTCATTTCCACTTTGTCCTTGCTCGGTTTATCGAAAAGCGCATCATTTGACAAAAATGTGAGCCTCGGAACATTGTAGAAACTTTATTTCAATAATGTTTTGAAAGAGAGGGTTTTAAGGTCTAAAAACCATCCAAAATAGGTTTGGTCCAAAATGGGGTGTGAAGTTGAGATTTGCCTCTCTACTCGCCGAAGAAATTGAACCTTTGCCCTACACACCTTTTACCACCAAGTAAACCATCAGTAACGCGCAAGTCTTAAGGGTGGTCAAAAATGGGGTGTCTACACATATGTTACAAATAAAGTAGCACCCCGGTTGGCATTAAACCACCTGGATAAGTGTATGGCATCACTTGGGTAATGGTATAGGATATATTGTACATTTTTTCATCAATTTTTCCATTTCAGATGAAGGGACATGATTTCAAGGTATTGGCATAAATACCAATAGATTTTACCAACTATTATGTTGTCCTGTTCTTTCTATCCATTGTCCTTCTCTTCCATACTTGCTAATAAAATGATCTGAATTCATGATTGGTGTCTGTCACAAAGCCATAATTATCACTATCCACTGAGTAACTTTGTGGGTGTTTGGGAAGTGGCTATTTTAGAGGCTTTTTGGCTATTTTAGTAGGCTATTTTAGTTTTTGTATTTGGAAAGATATGATGGATTTTTATTTAAGTTGGTGTATTGAAAAATGTGTTGAAATGATGTTTTGAAGTTAAAATGACAAATTTGTCCCTAACTTCACATTTTTCAAAATTAATTTGAAGGGATAAAGTTGTAATTTAGCTACCTGTCACTATGATAGTGGTAGGACTGTCACAGTGACAGCCACTACCGGCCTATTTTTTTTTTTTTTTTTTAAAAAAACTTTTGGTTTAGGAGTTTTCAGGCTATTTTAGCCCCAAATCTAGGTTCCCAAACACCCCCTAATTTTGTGGTGGAGACCACAACTTGGTTGGGTTGGTGGGAGGTAAGCTTTGTGGATTTAATAGTGTTAGGACCTTTTGTTGTCAAATTCCATGGATCAAAACCAAGGTTGTAACAAGAGTTCTTTAAGAAGTTGGTTTCCTTCAAAAACAGGATTACTTTGGAGTTCTGCAAGAAGTTGGTTTTCTACAAGAAGTTGGTTTTCTTTCCCAACTAGGATTGCTTTGGTTTTCTATAAATAGTTGGGTTTCTCCCAAATCTAGGCTATTCATTGATTCATTCATTGAATCTCTCCAGATCTTCTTTTTGGTTCTTAAGGGTTATATCTGGAGATATTTTGTTAAGTTTTCTTTGATGTTTTTATTGAGTATTCAACTCATGGTTTAAAGAGAGTACATCAAAGGTTTGTTTGTTATACACAAAAGAGAGAGTTGTTCTTCAGTTGTGGATTCTAAAGAATTCGAGCCTGAAGCTTTGGTGGAATCTGGAGTGGCTCATCAGAAAGACAATTCCGTGGTGAAGATGGGGTTGGAAGAGGCACATAGAGGTTGGTTCAATTAGGCGTTGTGGATTCGCTAGATAATTGAGAGTGATACATGTGTAATTCCTTTAAATCTTCTTAGTGGATTGTTCTTGTGGCAGTTGCCCGTGGTTTTTTTTATCACAATTGGAAGGTGTCCAATTGTGGTTTTTCTACGTAAAATCTTTTGAGTCTCTTTCTCTTGATTGTTTGATTGAGATTGTTATATTTTGCTTAAAATTGGTACATAATTACAAATCAACATCTAGGGTTTCTAGATTTTTCAATTGGTATCAGAGTGGGTCGTTCTATTTTTTTTTTTTTTTTTAAAATTTAGAACACTATTTTTTTATAAAAAAAAAAATTCTTTTAGAATGAGATCTTGTTTGATTTGTGATAATGGATACAATTCGTGATGATGAATCCTTGGAGAGTGATCATGAAGAGCTTGAGCAAGCTTATGAAAAATCGTATAAGGAGTCTCTTAATTTATTCAAATTGAATGACAAACTCACAAAGAAACTCAAAGCATGTGAAAGTGAGAATGTCAAACTTAAGACGGAGATTTCCTTCGCTCGGATTAATGCCATCAAGATAGCTGATGATTGACAAGCTCTTTGTGCAAAGCTGTTGACTTGTGAGACAGAGAGGAATGAGCTACAGGAAACCCATGCCATGTTTGAAGAAAAGATTGAATCTCTCGAGATGTCACAAGTTGCCTTGGAAGAACTAATGATCAAGAAAGAAGAAGAGCTCAAGTGTGCCATGGTTACCATTGGTCTTTGGAACAAAGGATCAAAGACTTTGGAGGATATCATTGGGTCTCAACAAATCTGTTCAGACAAGAGTGGCATTGGCTTTGGAGATAAGAGAGAGCAAAAACAGAGTGCTTTCACATCTCATGATACAAGAACTCAAGGAAAAGAAGGACAAAAGATTCAACAAGAGGAAAGACTTCTCAAACTCCCTAGAGTTGGTAAGGTAAAAGAAAAGAAGGTACACCCTGTTTTTATTTGTCATCATTGTGGTATGCATGGTCATATTCTCCCTTATTGTTATAAGTTGCATGGAAGAGTGTCTCAAAATGGTAGAAATTCGAATACTTTTTGGGTTAGTAGACAACCTTACATGTCCAGGCGGAATACCAAGATTTATGAGGGTGTTCACAACACCACGACACTTACCAAGACCGCTAGACCTGATTTTGTTAAGACCAAAAAGATTTGGATGAGAAAACTTGACTTGTGTTAATGTGTTTACTCTTTTTAGTTTTTTTGGGTCTCTGTGTTTTTTTTTTTAATGAGAAAAAAAATATGTGTGAAGTTTGTTTTTTTGTCTTGCTTTGTTCTAAAAAAAAAAATCCAAAAAGATTTTCTTAGTATGGTTTTGCAAGCTTGAAATTTTTGACCAGTCCTTGGTGCATATTGGAATTGATGAGAATAACCATTACATGTTAATATATGTTTGCTTTCTGTGGTCATTACTTATTTTGGAGTGTGTATTCTTTGATTAGTATGTCTCATTCTGTACACACTCTTGGATTAGCAAATTTTGGAGTCTTCCGCCTTAGTGATTATTTTTTTATATGGACTTCTGGCATTGTATCTTTTGCTTTTCTAGAGGAATTGACCTATACTAGCATATCATGGGTGATGTTGAGTCTCTTAACCACCTTCCATCTTTTTGCATCTCCACGGCTTTCCCCTCTATTTTTTGTAGTCCAGGCATGAGGAAAAGGCTACCTCAGAGTCACCAACCAGACCATCCTTATTATATCCATGCTTCTCTGGTTCGGTTTCCATACTCTTGAGTGTGTCAGCTGCCAATGAGTGTGCAAAAGAAAAAAAGAAAAAAAATGTGCACAAGAAAGAAAAAGAAAAAAAAATGTGCAAAAGAAAGAAAAGAAAAAGATGTGAAAAAAAATAAAATAAAATAAAGGATTCATTGATTGAGGGGGAGCCTCCGCTTTTACTCACCAAATACCGCTTGATTCCTAGTGGTTTGACGTTCCTTAGTTGTGCTTAGATTCTCTTGTTGGAGGTCCAACTTTTATATCACTACTAGGATTTGAATCTTGTGTTTGTCGAACTTCAAGAGTCACACACACACTTTTATCATGGGATCTATGCTTTTCACATAATGCATCACTTTTTTTTATGAGGAATTTTCTAGAGGCTGTGCACATTATGTTTTCAAGTAATTGTGCTTCTTGGATAATCTTGTGTGTTTTAAGGTACAACTCTGAAATTATTTGCTTGCTCCACCATATTATTTTTGTTTTTTTTTTCTTGTTCACTGTTTTCAGTGTTTGTGGTTGTTTTTAATGAGGGGGAGTTTGGTTCATCATTACCAGTGTTTGATGTATATTGATGGTACAGTAGTTTGGTTGATGGTACAGTGTTTTACTTTTGTTTATATCCTTCTTTGGTACAGTTGGATTGTTAGTATTTTGTTTATGGATTGATTTATATTTTGTTATTTAATCCAGTTCCACATATTTTGGTTGGCTTGTGTGTGGTTATTTTATTTCAGGATAATTGTTCAAGAGCATGGATTTGAGTGTTGGTTCATAGTTGGTGGTGCTGCTTGAGAGATTTTGTTAGGAAATTTGTTTTAGATTGGTTTTATCCAAGATTTGACAAAGGGGGAGATTGTTAGGACCTTTTGTTGTCAAATTCCATGGATCAAAACCAAGGTTGTAACAAGAGTTCTTTAAGAAGTTGGTTTCCTTCAAAAACAGGATTACTTTGGAGTTCTGCAAGAAGTTGGTTTTCTACAAGAAGTTGGTTTTCTTTCCCAACTAGGATTGCTTTGGTTTTCTATAAATAGTTGGGTTTCTCCCAAATCTAGGCTATTCATTGATTCATTCATTGAATCTCTCCAGATCTTCTTTTTGGTTCTTAAGGGTTATATCTGGAGATATTTTGTTAAGTTTTCTTTGATATTTTTATTGAGTATTCAACTCATGGTTTAAAGAGAGTACATCAAAGGTTTGTTTGTTATACACAAAAGAGAAAGTTGTTCTTCAGTTATGGATTCTGAAGAATTCGAGCCTGAAGCTTTGGTGGAATCTGGAGTGGCTCATCAGAAAGACAATTCCGTGGTGAAGATGGGGTTGGAAGAGGCACATAGAGGTTGGTTCAATTAGGCGTTGTGGATTCGCTAGATAATTGAGAGTGATACATGTGTAATTCCTTTAAATCTTCTTAGTGGATTGTTCTTGTGGTAGTTGCCCGTGGTTTTTTTATCACAATTGGAAGGTGTCCAATTGTGGTTTTTCCACGTAAAATCTTTGTGTCTCTTTCTCTTGATTGTTTGATTGGGATTGTTATATTTTGCTTAAAATTGGTACATAATCACAAATCAACATCTAGATTCGCTAGATAATTGAGAGTGAGACCTGTGTAATTCCTTTAAATCTTCTTAGTGGATTGTTCTTGTAGTAGTTGCTCGTGGTTTTTTTATCACAATTGGAAGGTGTCCAATTGTGGTTTTTCCACGTAAAATCTTTGTGTCTCTTTCTCTTGATTGTTTGATTGGAATTGTTATATTTTGCTTGAAATTGGTACATAATCACAAATCAACATCTAGGGTTTCTAGATTTTTCAAATAGTTATTGTGATTTTTTATTGGTATGTTATACTACATGAGATGATATTACTGTTACATTCTATTTTTTCCTACAAGAGATGGAAAAGCAAAAGTCTTGAGTTAATAATTTAAATTGCAAAATCTAGGGTAAATTAAAATATATTCTCAAAATTTGCTGAAAATATTAATTATTCTATGTAGTTTTGGAAATTACATCTTATCATTTTAAATTTATAATCGCATAATAAATTAATCCTTTCATTAATTAGTTATGAAGTTAACTAATAGTTTTTAATGATGTGCTAAAAATATATTTTAATTAACAATTCTGACAATTTTATTATTGTATAGGAGTATAATTAAGATTTTTATTTTATTTTTATGAACTCTATTAAAAGATAAATTTTGGCAAAAAAGTATTTGTAATTTTCAAAATTACAAAGGGTAAATTGTATTTTAAACAAATTTTAGAGGGTGTATTTATAATTTGTCCTTTGTGCTTTCTCCCAGGCACATAAATGACTTGGTATGAAATGAAATTTTGTTTTTGCCTTCAAATTCAAGCAGGGGCAAATGTTTTCTAAAGTTACTTGTAAATAATTTAGAAGAATTGGCGAGAGTTTCTTAGAAAAACTAATGAAAATGAACCAACTTATTGAAATTGATTGAAATTTTAATTTTCGGTCATTTTTTCATAATATACGGCCTGTTTTAGTTTTGAAGATTTGTATATTGATGCAAACTGAATTGATCGAAAATTATATTTAAATACTTTTATATTTTAGTTTTTTTAGCATTGTATGATAAGTCGTGACTAATATAATAGATGGTTGTGATGAAAACTAGTGAAACATTATAAAGCAACTTTCATACATTTTCTTCATATATTTTTAATGTAAAATTCTATGAACTTTTATAAAATCCTTTAAAACATCAAGCAATCCCTCTTCTACATCAAACCCACAAAATCAATAAGACTGAACAATAGTATATGGTCTACATCAGTTTTTCAATCATCAAAACCAAAAATATCAATTTGCTACTTATTCTCAACAATGACCGTATTGATCCGAACAAATTACACCCCTAGCAATTTCTAAAGGAGTTTAAAGAAAGTTTCCAAGTAATTATAGCCCAATGCGATTCAAAATTTTACGCATTTTTCTTGTGATATTTATCATTTTGGGCTTTGTTTGGCAAGTATTTAAAATATTTAAAAAGTTGTTAAAAAATCGAAAAGTCATTTGAAAAAGTCAAAGATTTCTTCAATTTCTCTGTAAGTTTTGATTGTTTTCTATAAAATTAATGTCAAAAAATCATTTTTACACTTTAATTTGTTTTTATTAACTTGTCGTAAGAGATAAGTTTTTTTTTTTTTTTTATTGCTTTTTGATGGGTTGTACAAAATAAGCTAGCTTATAAGATATAGGCTGTAACGCCCCAAATTTTCGTACCCAAATGACAATACAATAATCATGGCCCTTTAAAGGAAAACCAATTACACAATCCCACACTTGCATTTCTTAATGTAAATAATTCCTCATGCGTTGATACATTAGTTCAACAAGTAATTAAACAAATAAATATCCCCAAGGATTTATAAGTTTCCAAGGCTTAAGCCCGGTTACACAAAATGGTTATTCAAACCCACACATACAAAGCCCTTGGCTTACAAATAAAATCACAGCAAATGAGAACCTTGTGCTCTCAACACACACACTTTTCCACACCTTCAGTTAGGCGGATTTACCACGTCTTTTCCTGCACAAAAATCCCGTAGGGTGAGCATAAAGCCTAGTAGGAAATCCTTAACAAAGTATATACATTTTATACAAGTCTCAAGAGATGAATGCACATGCCATGCTATGTCTTTTGAAAATAAATCATATCTTCATCTTTTGAAAACCATCATGCTTAATGATGCCATGAAATGTCCATTGTTCAAAATTCAACAATTTAATTCAAGGGGGGGTAAATACAACTCTGGTAATCCGTAGGTCAGTGTCTGCAAGTAGACTATACAAGTACTACCAATTTTCCATTTTTACCAGTATCAACTAGAGGGCTCGACACCCATAATCTGTCATTTTTACCAGTGTTGACTGGAAGGCTCGACACCTATTCTCTACACTACCTTTCAAGACTTACCACTATATTCACCCCAAAACCATTTCATGAAAACTTGTTTCTCAACATTCTTTTCTCAATGCAAGTTTTCAAATCAACTTTCAAAGTTCAATGTATTCAAATGAATTGATATGACAATCCAACAATAATCAATACATTACAACAATTCTTCCATTTCCAATTCTTTTACACAATACTACCATTGTGATCAAAATTCCCATTTCTCATTTCCATGCAATTTCACAAGATGAATAAATATACATTTATTTCAATTCATCCAAGGGATAACATAATTCCCACATTTCAAACTTTTCCAACAATTTAGTCATTTCAAGACTAACTCAACATTTTGAATAACAATTTTCAAAATGAACAACAACTCTCATGCTTCTCAAAATTTATCATTTATACAATGTTAACAAGAAATTTTCCAAACATCACTTATTTTGGCATTCAAAATAAATATAACAATAACAACCATGAGTTTTCAACTTCTTGTTTAAAAATCCCTAATTTCTAGGTTTTCTCACCAAAACTATCTATCTTCAAACATTTGAGAAAAATCTCACCAAAATCCTCTTTCTTCAATCAACATAGTTCAAAATCCCCAATTTGTATCTCAAAGGATCAAATAGTAAACCCACTTTGACAACTAATTTTCAAAACTAATCAAGGGATGATTTCGAAAATCATCTTGACCTTGCAAAAACATATATATAACTCAAAGAAAATCCCTACCTCAAGTTTGAAGAAGAAACGAATTGAAAACCCCAAAATCAATAATGCATAAACGCGATCTCCATCGCACACAACGTAGCCCTCGCCTAGATAACCAACTTTGATGAAGGACTTGGATCTAAATACCAGAGGATTTGGAGAAATCAAAGATCTTGTGAGGTTTTTGGTAGGAAATGTAGAGAGAAGGGAGAGGAAATGTTTTTAGAGAGAGAGAGAGATATACAAAAAGTGACATTCAATCAGCCCAAAGAGAGACGAAAAGGAAAAATTTCGGATCTACCTAACTTTCCGCACGTGCGAAGCCTTCTTCCGCATGTGCGGCGCGTGCTTCCGCACGTGCGGCCAACACCCCCGCACGTGCGGCCCTTCTTCCCCCGCACCTCCAGCCGCACCAGCCTTTTTAGCAGTGTGCTTCAACCCCCTGCCCTATTTTCCACACGTGTGGCCCTCTCCCGTACATGCAGCCCAAGGCCCTGCGCGTACGGCCCTGGTCTTTAGCTCGGAATTCTCTCAGTTCAACTCCTGACACTCCAGACTGATCGAGCTGACAAGCAACTTCGACCGCCGCCAAGGCGCTGCCCTTGGACCCCCGCGAGCTGACCGGGCAGCTTGACTCCCGACCGGCCTAGTCGAAGTGGCAAAACATGAAAGAAGGATTGAAACCGGGATCGCTACATAGGCTCCGTTTGGTGGAGTTTTTATAAAGTTAAAAGTTGATTATCATAAAGTATAAACTAAAGCACCCCTACCTCAGCTTTCAAATAATTAGCTTTTTTTCAGTTTACTTAAACTATTTCTACCTAATAAGCTATAAGCAGAAGCTGCACCAAACAATCCTGCACAAACTCCCAAATCAAAATAAGCTATAATTACTCCAAAAGCAGTAACAAACAGTCCCATAGTCAAATTAGACAAGTACAAGCAGCATCATTAAAAGTGACTGAGTAAACAAGTCACTTTTTATACTTTAGTTATGAGCTACCATCACATATTTTATAACCACATCTCATAACCAACACCTTTTGGTTCGTAACCACACCACTTTGATCATAACCAATATCACATATCTCATAACCACTATCCACATAGCTCGTAATCACATCTCATAACCAACACTCATAGCCAACCTCACATATCTCATAACCAACACCCTTTTACTCATAACCACACCACTTTGATCATAATCAATATCACATATCTCATAACCAAGTTCCTTTTGACTCATAATCACACCACTTTGCTCATAAACAAAATCACATATCTTATAATCACTAATTATCATATATCTCATAACTCATAACTCATAACTAACACCGTTTAGCTCATAACAATATCACATATATCATATCCACTAATCACATATTTCATGACCAACACCTTTTGGCTTATAACTACACCACTTTGATTATAACCAACATCACATATCTCATAACTAAATACCCTTTGACTCATAACTACATTATTTTGCTCATCACCAAAATCATATGTCTCATGATCACTAATCATATATCTCATAACCATTACCTACATATCTCATAGCCAACACGCTTTGGCTCATAACCAATATCACATATATTATAATCATTAATCACATATCTCATAAACAACACATTTTTGGCTCATAACCACACTACTTTAATGATAACTAACATCACATATCTCATAACCACTACTCATATCTCTCATAATCACATCTCATAACTTACACTCTTTGACTCATAACCATATTACTTTGCTCATAACCACTAATCACATATCTTGCAACCATATCTCATAACCAATACGCTTTGACTCATAATCATACCACTTTGATCATAACCAACATCACATATCTCATAACCACATCTCATAACAAATATCATTCATAACCACTAACCATATATCTTATAACCAACCCCATTTTGGTTCATAACCACCTAACTTTGATCATAACCAACTTAGAACCACTAACCACATATCTCATAACCAATTTCGATCACATATTTCTATTTTATATTTATTTTAGTCATAATATCTCTACAAAATATAATAGAAAGGGTAATATACAAACAATATACATTTTAAAACATCTATATACATACATAGACATATATATAAATAATTTGACTAAATTTTAATAAAACAAATACGTTGAAAGACGTGATTTTATTTTTTTTCTAGTAAATCATTGTCCTCTTAAATTTTTTGTCCAACTTTTCCTCTTTTATTTTCCTGTTCTATTTTCTTTCCCTTGATATGTCCTACTTATATCTCAAATCTCTTTATTTCTCACTCAGACTCCTCTATTTCACTCAAATTATCAAATGGTCAACATTGATAGTTCTTCCTTGTTGGATTTTTATTCTTTCAACCTCGATCATCTCTCTACTCCTATATCTTTGTACCAGATCCTTGAGTTCGTCGCTACTCTCTCTGTCTACTTCAATCATATTGATGGTGATATTTCTCTATCTACCAAATACATCTATCTCAAAACTCTAGTTCCTTCACATTAATATGTCATACATACACAAACCTTTCCCTCTATTTTTGATTCAAAATATTTGTTTTTTCAATTTGTACACACATGTGTTCTAGAAAGGTTGGAAAATGATTTTGGATATATATAACTAGTGGTGTGTGGCCGCTCGATGGGTATGCAATTAAATTACAAATTTTGGTTTGAATATAATTTTAATTACTTACAGGACACATGTTTGTTACAAGTGACAATTATGCAAGAGTATTTTGGGTAAATAAGAAAAATGTGACATCACACTAGGGGTGGGCTGAAATTTTGCCCGAGCAAGGATTGGGATAAAGAGTTATAGTCGAGTTGGTCCATTTATAAAACAATAATTATAATTTTATAACATTTTAATTATAAAATAAAGTAAAAAAAATATATAAGACCAAAAAAAAAAAGCATATATATACACCTCTTTGTAGGAGTTAAATTAAAACATTTGTTAAAAATTATTTTCATTTTATTATTTAATTTTATTAACATTCTAAATTCAATGATATATAAAAAGATTTAAATAAATTAATATACATTCAAGAAAATAAAAAGTTAATAATGTATATTTATTGGATTAAGTGGGCGGGCTTGGAATTTGAATTTTTTTAGAGTCGGATTTGGGATGGCTAGATTAGTCTCGATGTCGGGCCGAATTTGGGATGACACATATCCCAACTATTTCTCTTTTTCTTTTCTTATTATATTTTCTTTCTCTCAGTTTGTCTTAGTTGTGCCTCAACTATCTTTATTTCTCACCTAGATTCCTCTATTTCGTTCAAATTATCAAACGATCAACGCTAATAGTTCTTTCTCGTTGAATTTTTACTCTCTCAACCTCGATCGCCTCTCTTTACTCCTGTGTCTCTACACCAGATCCTTGAGTTTGTCACTACTCTCTCTATCTATTTTAACCTTATTGTGGTTGATGTTATGAAATTTTGTGACTTAATTACAACATTTGTGGTTTCTAATAATTTTGAACAATTTTGTTATGCCAATTAGTGATGTGGTTACATATTTTATGTTTTATGTCATGAAATTTTATAACTTGATTATGATATTTTGCAATTTCTACAAAGTTTAGATATTTTTGTTACACCAATTAGTGGTGTGGTTGTACATTTTGTGATTGATGACTACAATACACAAAAATAGACGAATAATTTATATGAAAAGCAAATAAAAAATTAAGGTTTAAATTGATAACATAAAAAATTAATAATTTATTTTATTGTAATACTCAAATCATGGTTTTTTTTAATTATTACTAAAAAAAATTACTATCAATTTTATCATAATTTTTCCCCCAAATAATTGTCAAAAATTTGGAACAAACACCCGAAATTTTGTCCAAATCAAAATTCCCTCCTAATTTTTTTTGGGGACAAATCCCTAGACCATTTCTTGGGCCCTAAACATTTTGAGAAATTACGCTCTCTCTCTCTCTCTCTCCAGTCTTCGCCGTTGGCCATCACCACTCCAAGTAAGTCCTACATCTCTGTTTTATTTTGGAGCCCTGATTTTAACCCTTTAGGCGCCACTCTCTCTCAAGGGATCCTACACTTCCTGCCATCGACTCAACCGCCTTCGTTTCCACCGTCATCTCCAACTTAAACAACCTATTCGATAACGCCCAACCCCTTTCTGCGACGATGAAACCCTAGATGTATTCTAGCTGGATTACAAACTGGTATATATGTAGTTCATAATCGCCCAAAGCTCGTATTTTTACTATTATTATCTGCAATTTGTCTATGGTGAAAGGAAATTTCAAATTTAGGGTTTTCAAGCAGAGGACATGTATTTTTTTTGTATGATTAAGTAAAAAAAATCGAAAACCCATCTTCATGCAGTCTCATTTCCTTTGAAGAAAGACTTGATTTTTTGTTTAGGTGTAATTTATGAGATTATGTGATTTTGAAGACCGTTTGAGCCTTGATTGTTTGTTAATGTTTTGTGGTTGAATCTATGTTGCTCCAGTTGCTCCATGTGGTTTCTTGAGCTATGTTTAATTGGATTGTGATCTTTGATTTAATTAAACTATTACTACTGATTAAAGTCACATTTGAACGTCTAAATAACTGTTATGTTCGAAAGTTGACGATGCTTTGGGTTATCTTAATGGAGGGTTGAATTTCTTATTTTTATTTTTAAGGTAACCTTCTCCTTAAAATTGTATGTGTCATGAGAAACACAATCTCGTATGATCACCAATTAGGCACAATTATGAAGATAGGTTATTTATTATTTAATATTGTATCTTTAGCTATTGTTGATTTGCTAAAAGATTGCTACTTTGTTTTCTTTTTATAAAATTGTCTTTTTGTTTGTTTTAACTGGAAAAGTTATGGTTATAGAGAGAAAGATGGAAACTTACTTTGTTTTATTTTTACTTTATAAAATTCATAGCTATAAAAGGTAAATTCATCAGTTAATTGGTTTTTTTTATTTAAAAGATGTTTTCAAATTAATGATTTCTTTATGTTCATGGTTAGGATTTGAATTTTTTCAGTTAATTGACTTTGAAATTGAGGAACAATTTAAAATTCCCCTGTTGTTTTCATTAAACATGGTGACTTATACGTCCACTTTTATAATTATTTAACAGTGTTCAAGATGAGGGGAATTGGGATTTGGTGAGGGCCATTATGTATTGTAATGAATAGAGGTGGAAAGATTTTGTTTGAATGGAGTGACAGTGCATATTGGAATCGTGCATGATAGTACTTTTATCGTGATATTGGTGAGTAGTTAGATTTTGTTAGTAGAATTGTAGTTCCAGTCCACTTTAATGTTTTGCAAAATACTGAACAACCACAAAGAGACTGGAATTGCACACCTAGTTGTTTTCAAAGTTGATTTGCATACTTTGCTTTCCGATCTGTTTCTTTATATGTAATAGATTTTAGATCACTACTTTTGGTTAAGATTCAGTTGCTCCTAGTGGAAATCAATCTGTTGATCTCTCTCCATTGTCCAACTCTTTCCTGTTTCAGGTTGAAATAAAAAAGATAAACACTACACATTTGCTACCTGGGAGGCACTGAGGTAAGCTTAGAATAAACCGACAGACCCTTTAAAATTATATAAATATATAATTAAAGAAATTATTAAGTTTACCTATCGTGGAAAGGGAAATATCTTCCAGCACTTTCCTATGCTCTAGCACTTCATCATAGCACCAAATGAGAGAAATAAAATAGTTCACCAACAATATATTCAAATGGTAGAATTATATGCTTCGATGATATCAAAATAAGGTATTCGTGCATTTTTGGTGGTTTTTTTATTTTTTTTATTAGCAAGATAAGTTTAGTTTGTTGTTGTTGTGCGAAGAACCATACAAAGAGAGAGAAACAATCGCAAACTAACAGTTGTCAAAGTAGAGTTGGTTTCATAATAATTGTTTATAGTTAGATATTTTAGTTTTTTTATTGTTTGTTGCACATTTTTTGGAGTACATTAGTTGGTGTCCTTTGGTTTTACTGAATTTCCATGCCATTGGTATGTTGTTGGTGAGAGTTAGGAGATAAGAATTTTTTTTGGAGTGCATTAGTTGGTGCCCTTTGGTATGTTATTGGTATGTTGTTAGTGAATTATATTATTTGGTATCCTTTGCTTGATGAGATTTTTTGTTTTTGTATTTTATGAATTAGCTGTGTTAGTGTAAATAGAATGTTAGTGTACATAGCTGTCATATATTTATGTAAAGTAAAGCAAACCATTATTATTGTTTCTGCTTTCTCCTTTCGGTGCCCCTTTGGCATCCTATGTACTCTCCTCTCTATAAAAGAGAGTGAGCTTCCCTTTGTGTAATTGACTGAATATACACATTCAACATAATCAATACACTCAATTTATTCCCTCTATCTCTCTATCAATTCATCTTTCATGGTATCAGAGCCCAATTTACACTTCTGGCATTTTTTGTTTTTGGTGCTTAGTCCCGTACACAGTGGCACTACACCAAACAGCTCAGAATCACCTCACGATTCCAACGGCACCACGCCCGTCACCAGAAATGTCGTCACACACCTTTACGCGCCACTTTTGTGTTCAGCGTGTCTCAGCTTCTGCCACCACTCCCACACGCGTCTTCACACGCCCTCTGTTGCCTGCTCACGTCAACGTCTGAAGTCAACCCTGCTCTTTCGTGCGCCACGCTTGCTGCTGTGCACCTCATGTGCGCCGTTTCGCTATTGTGCACCAGCGTGCGCTAGTCTGCTCCCGTGCGCCATGTGGGCACCAGTCTGCTGCGGTGCGCCACATGCCCTTCCTGCTATCATGCTCCTCACTGCAACCTGCTATTGTGCGCCGCTGACATCATTTTAGCCTCTGCTGACATCATCTTTGTACAGCACACCTTTCCTAGCTATTTTCGACCTTCCAGACTCACTGGTACACTCCGTTTTACCTAATTTTGCTCCTCCAAGTCTGTTCCTATTTATTTAGCCCTACTCAACTATTATTATGGATCGTCATGATGCCTCTCATCCAATTTCTGTTATTCTTAGTGGTTCTACTACGTTCTGTGGGCCCAAGCCATGTCTTCCTTCCTCAAAGGAAAGAAACTCTGGCGTATTATCATCGAGGATATGACCCAACCGATGAAAGACACCAATGAAACTGCTGCTACTGTTACTACTGCTGCTACATATGAAGACCGACTTGAGGAATGGGATAGTAAGAACTACCAGATCATTACCTGGTTTCGAAATACCTCTGTTTCCTCTATCAGTCTTCAGTTTGGTCATTTTCAGCTTGACTCTATAACCACTCCTACAAAAGACATATGGGATTTTTTTGAAAGAACGATATGAGACTACTGGTCTTGCCTATCAATATCAACTTCAGAGCCAACTTCACCGCATGCGCCAAGAATCTAGTCAGCCTATTAATGACTTTCTTTCTCAAATGTATTCTGTTTGGAACCAGCTTGCTCTCTCAGAACCGGCATGGCCTCACCGAGAAGATGCTGCTTTATTTACTACCTATCGTAATCACTAGCGGTTGGTTCACTTTCTCATGGCTCTCACTCCCTCTTTTGAGCCCATGCGTGCCTCTCTTCTTCATCGCCTTCCGTTGTCCACTCTTGAACAAGCTATTTCTGAGCTGCTATCTGAGGAGACTCGTCTTGGTACTCTCCAAACACATCGTGTGGACTCTGTTCTTGCCACTCCTCAGTCATGGCCATCATCGACCTAGTGGACCACTGCTTGCATCTATTGTCAGAATCGGGGCCTTTCTTCAACACATCTCCTGGTCCATTGCCCTGTCAGATCCTGCCGATACTGCAACAAACTTGGTCCTGGTCATCTACAGCAGGATTGTTTTCGCAATCCATCCCGATCATCCTTCACTAGCCACTCCTCCCGCGGTGGTTCTTCCTGGGGGAGCTCTCATCGTTCCGGGAATCAATCTCATCGCACTACTGCTGCTACCTCTGAGGTTTTCTCTAAGTCACTTGCTCCGTCTACCCCTCTTTTTTCTCAAACTAATATAGAGGCCATGTTCAAATAGCTTCTGATGATATCTTCACCAAAGCTCATCCTCTTGGTTGCTTCAGTAATCTTGTTTCCAAACTCAAGCTGATTGATGCTTACCCTCCTTGAGTTTGCGGAGGGATGTTAGTGTAAATAGAATGTCAGTGTACATAGCTGTCATACATTTATGTAAAGTAAAGCAAACCATTATTATTGTTTCTGTTTTCTGCTTTCGGTGCCCCTTTGACATCCTATGTACTCTCCTCTCTATAAAAGAGAGTGAGCTTCCCTTTGTATAATTGACTGAATATACACATTCAATATAATCAATACACTCAATTTATTCCCTCTCTCTCTATCAATTCATCTTTCAAGCTGGAAAACTCAGATTACTTAGCTTTCTAGAATGATTTGTTTTAGGAATAATATATTTGTTTTTGTATTGTGGAGGAGGGTTGTTGACTTTGGGGTTGATATTAATGTTAGGTACATTTTTTAAACAAAGTATGCAGACCAAGTGTCTTATTGTAAATTGTAATTTATCACTTCAAAATTGAAATGCTACTGATAATGTTAGGACTTAGAGTTATTGCTACGACTACAAGTGTCCACTCACTTTGCATTTATATTTCTTTATTTTCTATCATGTTCGGATGCCATCTTCATACTAGCTTTTTATTTCTCCGTGATAGCTGGGAGAAATGAATGAAAAATAGCATCTTAGCTACCGTTATAGCATACATGGTTATTTTATTAGTCAATCTTTGTAAACATGGATATTGTATTTTTGTTTTCAATTGGAAAATTTTCAGGTTTTGGAGGTTTGAAAGGGCTGTGCAGGTCCATTGACGAGTCTTTTATTTTAATTTTTTGCCTTAACATCTTCAAATCTTTGTTCGGGGAGCTTGAATCTGATTTATTAAGCTAGAATTAGATTTTTTGTTGGGGTTAGAATTGTTAGAAAATTTTACTGAAAATATTTACTACATTATATATGTTAAAATTTTACATAGAGGGAGTTTATTCTTTTGTGGAAATCAGCTTCAGTTTTTTTTTAAATTACATTTCACATTGGCATATTTCTTTTGGTTGGAATATAGGTTTTTAAATGATTTTGACGAAGCCTAAAGGATTATTGGTGATGGGCATAGCCCCAAATAAGTGGCCCAATGGGCTGTCCAAACAATTCCTAACCCAACTTAGGCCCAAGGGCCAGACAAGAAGAAGACGCCAGAAAGGTATGGAAGAAATCAATATATATACAAGTAATCACTCTCTCTCTAACTATCTACTACTTCCTCTTGAAGCTAAAAGCTTCCATTTTTTATACTAGAGACTCCTCTAACTTAAACATCGGAGGGTCCTCCAGAAGGAACCCCACCTCCGGGTTCCTTCTTGACGGACTTGGTGCAGGTACAACTGGGAAGACGAAGTTCAATCATCCAGTGGAGCTCCGGGCCCTGTCCGACCCATTCCTCCTCTGACAAAACTGGTATCATCAGTTGGCGCCGTCTGTGGGAACCTCATCCGATTGGCAGTTGTGCTCATTGTCACCGGAAATAGCTTCCCTTTCACCCACCTTCAGTGTCGGAGTGAATGGCTACCACATGATTCATGGCTTCCTATCGGCGGCGGCGACGTTTTCCCCACCTACACTTCTCTCGCCGGCACCATGATTCTCTCACCTCACCATTGTCGTTGGTGAGCACTGCGGAAGTCTACCTATGCACCAAAATCAACCCCCGTACCAAGCAATTCAAAGTCGTCAAGACTTAAAAAAAAAAAACAACAACAAACACACAAGCAAAAAGTTCAAGAACAAAGCTCTGGATAGGTATTTCCCATTTGATCTATATCAAAGGCCCAGATTGCCCCACGTGAAGACATGGGCTTCACTTCCCAAGCCACTAACTCTCTGTCTTTTCCCTACATCTGTGTCATGTCACATCATCACATGCATCCCTGCACCTTGAGCCCCGTGCACCGCCAACCAACCCAGTAACATTATTCGGTCGGCAAACAATGGTCGGTCGGCAACATAGCTCGGTCGGAAACCGTGGTCGGTCGGCAACATAGGTCGGTCGGCAAACAGCGGTTGGTCGGCAACATAGCTCGGTCGGCAACAGTGGTCGGTCGGTAACATAGGTGGGTCGGCAAACAGTGGTCGGTCGGCAACATAGGTCAGTCGACAAACAGTGGTCGGTCGGCAACATAGGTCGGTCGACAAACAGTGGTCGGTAGGCAACATAGGTCGGTCGGCAAACAGTGGTCGGTCGGCAACATAGGTCGGTCGACAAACAGTGGTCGGTTGGCAACATAGCTCGGTCGGCAAACAGTGGTCGGTCGGCAACATAGCTCGGTCGGCAAACAGTGGTCGGTCGGTAACAGTGGTCGGTCGGCAAACTAGATTGGTTGTTATCATTAGTCGGTCGACAACATGGGTCGGTCGACAACTTCAGCACCAATCAGACGGAGCCCGAGCGCCTCCGCCATATCCGAATGGTCTACTTCTCTCTCCTCAAGGACATCATGAGTAAGATATTCAAACTTCTTTTATCTATGTTGCACATTTCATAACATTTCAGATCATAAAGCCTCAGCCAGACTGAGCACGCAGACGGAGCCCCAGCGCCTCCGCCATATCCGAATGGTCTACTTCTCTCTCCTCAAGGACATCATGAGTAAGATATTCAAACTTCTTTTATCTATGTTGCACATTTCATAACATTTCAGACCAAAAAACCTCAGCCAGACCGAGTTACATAAAGCCTCAGCCAGACTGAGCACTACTCAAAGCCTCAGCCAGCCTGAGCACGAAGACCTTGGCCAGACCGAGCACGAAGACCTCGGCCAGACCGAGTTACTTAAAGCCTCAGCCAGACTGAGCACTACTCAAAGCCTCAGCCAGCCTGAGCACGAAGACCTCAGCCAGACTGAGCACGAAGACCTCGGCCAGACCGAGTTACTTAAAGCCTTAGTCAGACTGAGCATGAAGACCTCGGCCAGACCGAGTAATTACAGCCGTGAGGGGCATGGTATCAGATCCTACCCACGAAGACCTCGGCCAGACCGAGCATAAAGACCTCGGCCAGACCGAGTTACTTAAAGCCTCAGCCAGACTGAGCACTACTCAAAGCCTCAGCCAGCCTGAGCACGAAGACCTCAGCCAGCCTAAGCACAAAGACCTCAGCCAGACTGAGCATTACATAAAGCCTCAGCCAGCCTGAGCACGAAGACCTCGGCCAGACCGAGTTACATAAAGCCTCAGCCAGACTGAGCACTACTCAAAGCCTCAGCCAGCCTGAGCACGAAGACCTTGGCCAAACCGAGTTTACAAAGTCTCAGCCGGACTGAGCATGGAGAAGACTCCAAACCACACAGATAACCACTCCTCTAACATGAGCACAAACAACATGAGCACAAGCCAGTTCACCGTTCACACGGACTCACCGAGCACCATCACATTAGATCAAGTAATGGCTTGATGGTGTGTTCAAGCACGATCACGCAACAACCAAGCCCTCCAAGGCACTACAAGAAGGGCCCCAACCGAGCCTCCTAACCCAAACAATCCATCTCCATACTTCACGAAGAAACGCCGACAGCGTTAACCACTTGATTGAGCAAAACCAAGCCATGTTCCAACAAGAACTACCAGTTTCTACCCTTTCGCCTCTACAAATCGTCCATCAAAATTAGGATCAAGTTCAAACAGCCGTCCTCAGCAACAATAGGGACCGTTTCTTCCACCACTCGCTCCGCGAGCAATAGACCATCTCAAATCCATCGGACCATTGCCAAAGAGCACTGGCCGACCACCAAAGTACTCCGCCAACCTCCAAAATTGCTCGGCCGACCTCCAAGGCTTCCAATAGTCATCGGCCGACCTCCAAGACTTCCAACAGTCATAGTCCGACCCCCCGGTGATCAGTCGACCTCCAAAACCATTAGCTGACCGTCCAACACGCTCTGCAAACCGAGTGAGACCCTACAGGCTAAACAAACTCAACAAGACTGGGTCTAATTCTACAAGCACGGTATTTAACTTCTTCTACATCGGCTGACCGTCCGAAGCCTTAGTTAAACTGAGCCCAAAGACCTTAGCTAGACTGAGTGTACGAAAGACTCCCAGACCGAGCACCCACAGAGCCTCAGCCAGCCTGAGCACATCAAGATCTCGGCCAGACCGAACACCAAAAAGCCTCAGTCAAACTGAGTACAAACTTACAGTACGAGCTAATCCATCAGCCGACTGCCCAGGTCCTTGACCGACCTTCCAAAGGCCTCAGCTTCGGTTGCATTGCTCTACACAAGGGCTAGCACTTTACATTCCTCACAATTTTGCACATGCCGACTCCTCTCGGCGCACGCAGTCTGTGCCGCTTTGCACCGGCCCAAAATCTCCAACTTTACTCCCTTTAACTTTCACTGCGCCTTGCCTAGTTGGTTTTTGAGCGGTCCTACCTCTATCGCAGCACTATTTGCACAATAAATTTGGCCACCATCGCCCTGCCTCCTTCCGTGACTTGGGGGACTACTTTACTCTTTCTTATTCCCTTCGTTGGACTAAAGCTGCACTCGGGAATAGGGGACTACTGATGGGCATAGCCCCAAATAAGTGGCCCAATGGGCTGTCCAAACAATTCCTAACCCAACTTAGGCCCAAGGGCCAGACAAGAAGAAGACGCCAGAAAGGTATGGAAGAAATCAATATATATACAAGTAATCACTCTCTCTCTAACTATCTACTTCTTCCTCCTGAAGCTAAAAGCTTCCATTTTTTATACTAGAGACTCCTCTAACTTAAACATCGGAGGGTCCTCCAGAAGGAACCCCACCTCCGGGTTCCTTCTTGACGGACTTGGTGCAGGTACAACTGGGAAGACGAAGTTCAATCATCCTGTGGAGCTCCGAGCCCTGTCCGACCCATTCCTCCTCCGACAAAGCTGGTATCATCAATTGGAATTGGCATGAGTGATTTGAAGTTCATATATTGCAAGACAACTATCTCTTTTAGCTTTTTCTATTTTATTTATTTTTTAAACTATTATTATTATGGCTATGCTTCAGTGGAAACTTTTGGCCTTGCTCGGGGAAAGGAAAAAGTTGTAATTTTATTAATTAAATGACCCTCATTTGTTCTTTGTGGACACCCAAGCGATTTTGTAGTGGAAAATATATTGATTGGGTTTCAATGAAATATGAATATGTTAGAAATTTTAGAGATGTAAATAAGGTAGGAATTGTACTAATAAATTCCACGCATGAAAATGTATGGAATGATGGAAGTCTTCTACTGATGTAACGATTTAAAAACAACGCGTAAAAGAATTAAAAAAATTTCTTTTTATGTAGAAAAATGATTTCATTTATAAAGTACAGACAAAATCAGAATGGACACAAGAAACAGCCTCAATTAGAACCTCTTCCATTCAAAGTGACCATAGATGGGCAGTTTCATTTCCTAGCATTTTGTCATGAATACAAGCAGAGTTAAAACTCCCATCCACTCTTTAATATCAGATCAACAATGATACTCCTAATAGATGAGAAATTTTCTTCATTACAACTAATTTGTATGGTTAAAAGAAACTACTCTCAGCTTGTATGATTCCCAATAGATTTAGAAATTTTCTTCATTAAAACAAATTTGTTTGGTTAAAAGTAAATACCTTAGCATGTATGCTTTCCAATAGATGATAAATTTTCTTCATTAAAACAAATTTGTTTGGTTAAAAGTAAATATTCCTTAGCATGTATGCAACAAATTCAAGCCATTGGCAAAAGACACAACTTTGTACGCCCCAACTACTTTAATGTTGTCCACAACATATTCATTTGCAATTCTCTCATTGCTTAATGCCATTTCTCATGAAATCTCTCACAATGATACCAATACCTATCACTCCCATCTTTTAAATTTTTATATGTATTCCTTTTAAATAGTTCACTAAATTCCATCACATTCACATAATAAAAATGTTAATGTGTAAAGTAACTGAAATATTGAATATAACTTAATGCAAGAAAAATGAAGGGCAGTGGAAAATTAAAACTCAGCATTATTTATTAGAAAGTTAAAGACGTGTAATAAATTATACATTTAGATAAAAATTTAAATTTAAAAAAAAAAAAAAAAACTCATTTGAAATCAAGAATTCTTCAAAGCTGATAATGGCCCTGTTTGGTAGAGCTGTGGGAAAGTGATTATAGCTTATACCTTAATAGCTTATAGCTTATAACTATGAACATAAGCTGATTTCTGACTTATAAATTAAGCTTCTCCTCCCCCACTTAAAGAATAAGTTGATTTCTGACTTACAAAAAGTTATAAGCTGTATTGTTAAGCAGAACCAAACACATCAAAATAACTTAAATTAAGCTAAAAGCTGAAATAAGCTGAAATAAGCCCTACCAAACAGGGCTAAAACATCTTTCATTGTAACTTATAGGAAAGTAGGTCGATGGTTTAGATTAAAAACAAATCAAAAAATTAGAATTTAAATTGATAAAATTAAAAATTAAGGCTTGTTTTTTTTTTTTACAAAATTCAAACTCTGATTTTTTATTTTTATTTTTGTAATTTCCGCTTAGAAAAAATTACCAATAAAGACATGCTCTGCCTTACCCAAATGCAACTTTATTGAAAGCTTGTAAAGAAGCCTTGATGAATGACCTTGAAGACATATACATTTGATTCAATAAACAAATACGTACAACTAGTTTTTCATGAGAGAGGGAAATTACTATATACTATCTTTGAAGACATTAATTTGCCAGCCTAGAAGTAGAAAGGGAAGATAATAGAATGGGGTTTCCTATCCTCTCTCAGTAGCTTCTTCCAACCCATTTCTCATCGATGGCATTATCTTTCCTCATCCAAACACCATTCTGATCACACGGGAAGGATTTGAGGCCGGGACATTCTACTTTCTCCAAGTAAATCAAATTGGGAAATGACATCGTAATGGCTTTCCAAGGCATCTCTAAGTTACTCAAGTACTTCAATTGTAACATTTCAACTGTGGTAGCTATTATTTTGTCCAGATTACACAATAGTCCTCCTCTGATGTAAAGTTTCTTCAAGTTCTTCAAATTGCCAGACCACAACCAATCGGGTGTATCTATCTCAGGAAAACCCTCAAGCTCTAGTTTTTGCAACGATGAAGGAAGTTCAAATGAATAATACTGCTCAATGTAGGATCTTATCGACATTGTCTGCATGGAAAATAGTTGTGCTTGCTTAGGGGAATCATCAGTTTTACCTCCTGAAATGCATCCTGACCAAGATATTTTCAACTTCTGTAGATATTTTAATCTTTGTAATTGATGAAGCTGCGAATTTGTTGGAAATTCTTTCATACTTGTGGATATGCTCAATTTTCGTAGCTTTGGCAATTTTGTCAAATCATTGATAGTACATGACTTTTTGTCCTTGGAATCTCCAATAATAAATCCCTTAAGGACTTGGAGATTAGATAGTGCACCAAGCCCCTTGGGCATGTGATCTAAAAGGTAACACTCAGATATATCCAAGTGTGTCAAATTTTCAAGCAAGCCAATCCAATCTGAAACCACTTCAAGGTTGTGACACGCTTTGAGATCCAGAATTTTAAGATCAGTCAATTGTGAAATGAATTGAGGAAGCTCTGTAATCAAAGAAATTCCTCGAAGGCTAAGAAACCTCAGTTGTTTCATATTCTTTAGTGCATTGAGATTTTTGATGTCTGAGACTTCAATGTGATGGGTGACCGAGTTCTGCCACCTTCCCAAGTAAACAACTTTGACATCGGTGCCGCTTTTGAAAATAATTTCATGTCTTCCATCAATAATAGCCGCATCAACGTTGACTATGGATCTTTTCCGACAGGCGAAGCGAATATCCGGAAAATAATCAAAATCATGCCCCTCTAATTCAAAGGTTACAGCAGAACGAATGTAAGGGGGCATCCTGTAGCTATCCACAACCAATCCACAATTTTTGTAGATAGGCTCGATGAAGCCCTTTGTAGTAAGCTCATCCAAGATCTCGTTGGCAAGATGCTCTGCTGGTTCTCGGAATAGAACTCCCTCTGCCATCCACCAGTAAATCACAAACCTTTTCTTCATGGTAGCCATTTCTGGGAAAATCCGGAAAAAATCCAAAAAATTCTTTAGTTTCGGAGGGAGGCTATGGAAAGATACCTGGATATCTGCAAGTGCAGGGGTGCGATCGAACTTTGGCTGATTGTACAAACTGTGCAAATTGCCGGCCTTGTTTACATCGACTTGGTTGTTGCCGCTGCTACTGTTAATGGATCCGTCAAACCATGGTTTCCGATGTGGTTTTGAATCATCATCATAATGGATTTTAAGCTTGGAGGGAATCTGGGATTTCAACTTCTTGACAGACATTTTCAGTTGGTCAAGTTCGTTAGTATCACTCCCTCCTTCTCTTGTTTTGAGCTCCTCAAATTTCTCAGAAGCCTGGTTGATTTGCACATTCATATGATCTACAAACTTCTGAATCTGTGTCATGGTCTCTTTCATGAAATTAAGATCTCGACCAATCATGTTAGTGAGATCAGGATCTGCAACTTGGTAGTCGTCGTTGTTGTTTGTGGAGGTGGTAGCTTTGTAGTGGTGGTTGTTAAGTGGATTTGGTTGGGAGATACTACTGTCCATGGCTTTGAAAGGAACTACTACCAAAACAGGGTAGTGTTGCAGTCTTGGCTAGAGAGAGAGAGAGAGAGAGGTTTTTTCTTTGATGGTCTGGTCTGGGTTTCAACGAGAAAAATGGATCATGGGAGAGAGTGAACACGTTTTTTCTTTGATGGTCTGGGCTGGGTTTCAAAGAGAGAGATGGATCATGAGAGAGAAGAAACGCTGTGACACCATAAGAGAGAGAGAGAGAGAGAGAGAGAGAGGGAGAAAGAGACGCCTAGTGAGACTGAGAAGAGGCGTAGAAGAGATAAGGGGCTGGCCAAATACAGATGTTTACCGAATAATTGATAGCCGCGGGGAAGAAATATGGCCCACTTGCCAGACCAGGGTTCTTGAACCGCGTTGTCTTGAGAGAATTTGAGTGTTGATTTGAATAATATTAGGTATCATATAATATTTTATGAAATTTTTTTATTATTTGATTATTATATGGTATTTTGTTATATATATAATTTAATGGTATAAAATTTCTCATAATAATTTTTATAATATTTTTTTCATGATTCCTAACATTACTCGGTAGATTTTATTACAGTTCCTTTTTGATTTATAGAGTTTATTATGAATTTTATTTTAATGATTTGAATTATTTATTTTATAATTTTTTTGTGTATATTATTTTAAAAAAATTAAATTGATTCAACAATTATAATATTTTTATTTTATCTTATTTTTCTAAAAAAATAAATAGTCTATTTTAATAAAAATATTTGTTTAATTTTTCAAAAACAAAAGTAATAAAATAAAAATGTTATGATTATTGATTCAACTTAATTTTTCTGTATAAATAATATACATTAAAGACTCTACAAAATAAATAATTAGGATCATTGAAACGTAACTTGTAATGGATTCCAATGAGAAGCTCAACCCTCCTTTAAACCATGTGAAGGAAGTTTTACTTTGCCTCCAAACTGTCACTCAAAATCAATTTAACATCTATTCTTTCGATTATATGAATTTTATACATAAACCATTCAATTTTGGATCAATTTCACCCCACTATCAACTGTTATCTATGATCAGGCAGAATTTGCTAACTTGGCATCATGTTTTCATTTAAAACTTCATTTTATCCCCCAAATTATCAATAAAATATTAATTAGACCCTCAAATTTCATTTTGTCCAGGATTCTAATTGTTGTTTTAGAAATAGTTTGGAAGGTAAAATGAAATTTTAGAGTCATATCAACAACTTTTGTTTAATTGTAGATGACGATTGATGGTGAGGATAAAATTAAATAGTTTATATGTAAAATCGATTTTATTAGAAGAATAAGAATTGATTTGATTTTTAAGTAATAGTTGTGGGGGCAAAATAATAATTTCTCAACAATGTGCCTGCTTTCACAAGGTGCATGTCATATGTATTCTATTACAATATGTATAATATAATTATAGCGTTTCAAAACAAACACTAAATAATATGTTGTAATTTTATAACCAAAATTATTCCTAACATTTCTCATCATAAATTATTTGTAATATACATAATCACAATGGTTATAAATTTTGCTTTAGTTGTGTGCATCATAGATTCACCATTTGTAACTTTTATCATAGAGTAAGTGACAAAACGTACACCACAAATATTCTTAATTTTCATCACAAAATACAATAATCAATAAATATATTTTCTTGACTAACAAAAAAATTCATCACAAGATACAATAATAAAAAAAATTCAATGTAAAAGAGATGACATATCATTTTATAACTAACAAATTATTAAAAAAATAGAATTAAATGTCATGTAAATTAAAATATTTAAAAAATTTAACATAATTATATTAAAATTATGAAATTTGGTATATATATTTTTTATAAATCTCCAAATTGATAAGTGTAATTTACCCGATAAATGAAGATGACCCCATTTTTCTCAACAAATGATAAAATTCAGGGAACGTGTTGACTGGTTGATCCAGTTGACCATAAAGACCTCCTTTCCTATCAAGTTCCTACTAAATCAATTTGATGGTACTTCAAATTTTAAATGATGGATCGGAACCGCTACAGAGCTTGAAAGTGCTTGGCTCGAATGTGGCTCGAGGGGTCAAAACGACATCGTTTTGACCCTTTTTTTTTTTCTTTTCTTTTTCTTATGTTTCAACTCCATCTTCTTCTCTATATCTTTTTTTTTTGTAGAAGAACGAAGACCAGGTGCAGAAGAAGCACGAAGACCAGAAAGAAGAGGAGGAGGAGGGATGAGGGAGGAGGAGGAGGACTGGAGGGGGCAGAATATTCGGGGGAGGAGGAGGCGGAGGAGGGGCGACGGCGGTCAGAGGCTGCGGCGGGGCTGGGCTGGGCGACGATCGGCGGCTTGGGCAGGGCAGGGTTGGGCGACGATTCTCTTCGATCTACCGCCGTTGACGGCCTTCTCCACCGCTGCATCTTTTCCTCCCATCACCGCCATCTTCTTCCTCATCTCCTCTCTCTTCCCCTTTGCTTCTCTCTTTCTCTCCCTCTCCCTCTCCCTCTCCCTCTCCCTCTCTTCCTCTTTTCTCCTTCTCTCTCTCTTTTCTGTTTCGAGCCACAATTCGAGCCATTGTTTCGAGCTACGAAGTATTTCCGATGATGAATACATTGACCTATATATACAATTTTTTTTTTTTTCAAAGAGGAAATTTGTTAAAACTTTCTCTTACAATAGAAAGCTTTTGGGAGGTTCAAATAACCTCAAGTTTGGCTTAGCTTGCTAGCAAAATCTCTTAATAATTTAAATTTTTACATAAATAACTAGTTAATAAGTTAATATGTTATTAGAATAGATAATGAATTTTATGAAAACTAGCGGTTAGCACACGCAATGTGTGTGCAATTAAATAAGTAAAAATAATAATGAAATTAAAATCAAAATCTGTATTGCTTAAGTGGTGTGAACTCCTCTATATAATGTTTTTTTTTTTTTTTTTTTTTTTTTTTTAAGTAGAGAAATGAGTAATACTACAAATCCATCTTTATCAATTTAGAAATTATTCGGAATCTTTATCTTGCCAAACCACCCAAAGCAAAAGCATGTTTGTCTTGAGCTAAAAAAATAATAATAATAAAATAAAATTTCTCAAGAAATTTATAATAGATGAATAATCATTCGATAAAAATTTATTTATTTGAATATCCTATTTCCTATCAGAATAAGCATATAAATCGAATCACTAGGATTATTAACAAAGGAGTGTGAGTACTAATAATAGAAAATCAACTTTCTCAACGCATTTTTTTGGATTCTAAAAAAGTAATTGCCAAACTCGACCTAACTGCCTTTTGTCCAGCCTAGCATTTGCCAGTTGTCCATTTATTGGTTACCTATGTCCACGTCAGCCCTTATTATATCCCAGGTGCCTTAAGTTTGTAACAATTAGAGTAAGAAAATCGACATTTTCGCCTATACATTATTGTTGAGAAGACCTTCTAAAAAAACCCATAAATTCAAAATACTAGTTTTTTTTTTTATTGTTTTGGGTGAAATCTTGACCCGTCTGAGGCAACCAATTAGATTTTGTTGTGTTTTCGTATCTTAGCTAACCAAATCTACTTCAAATTAGTAATTTTTAAATTCATTATTAGGAAAATTTTGAAGAATCTATTTGGAATTATCCAGTCATCCATTGTTTGGTAATTTAGCTGGAAGGTTGTGCTTTATGTAAATTTTTAACTGTTTTGACATTTGACTTTTTTTGTTAGTTTTTATAAAACTTTTTTCAGTTGTAATTTTATTCGCTCTTTTGTTTTAGTAAGGATGTGAGTGTTTAGATGCGAATCCAATCCAAATTGTGTCTATGCAGAGGAATTTGTGATCTTGATCATTTCATGTCTGCCATTTCGCTGATTATGTATAAGGATTGAGCTTCCCGGTCAGCTCGCGGTAGGGATGGCAATTTGAAACCGACTTGACTGGGACATGGTCCCCTAACCCCGATTTGAACGGTTTTTTCCTGAAAAATACCCCCGATGGGCCGGGGATAGTATTTAAAAATCAATCCCTAATCACTTTCAGGCCGGGGACAGTGATAAGTGTACAATCCCCAGCCCCGGTTGTCCCTGAAGCAATATATATTATATACTTTCTATATTGTTTCTCTCTCTCTCTCTCTCTCTCTCTCCCTTTCATTTCATTTTTTTTTTCATTTCACATCTAATCTCTCTCTCTTCGCTCTCATCTCTCTCTCCCTCGCACTCACTCACCGTCTCTGATCTCTCTCTCTCTTGTCTTCACCGTCTCTCATCTTTCTCTCCCTCTCACTCGAAGTTCCTCTGTTATAACTTACAAGCCATTGAAGAAGCATCTGAAACAAGCGATCTATGATGATTGAAGCAGATCTATGATGATTGAAGCACATCCTTGCATCTGAAGCAAGCCATTAAAGAAGCAAGCACATCCTTTCATCTATATATATATAATTTTTTTAACAAATCTATGATTTTTTTTGAAAAATCTTGAACTTTATATATAGATGGATTTAGATTTGAATTTTTTTTTTTTTTTTGGATTTGTGTTTTGGATTTGTTGAATAGTGTGTGTTTGGATCTGTGTGTTGGATCCGGATCTTCATTCACTGTTTTTTTTTTTTTTTTTTTGGCCAGAGATTTTTTGGGGTCGGGGAACCCGATCCCCGTTAGGGGTCGGGGACGATGATAGGTGCCACGTCGGGGATTGAGGATGGGGACGGAGAAATTTATACTATCGGGGATCAGGGACGAGGGGTGTGATCCCCGGTCCCGCCCCAGCCCCGATCCGTTGCCATTCCTAGCTCACGGGGTCCAAGGGGCAGTGCCCTATCAAAGGTCTGGGGCAGCACCCAGGCGGGGTTGAGAGGCAACACCCCCGAAGCAAAAAACAAAACAACAACGATACATCAGCACTATGGATTTAACGTTGGGTAAGACAATTTCGAGGTGAAGACAGTGGTGGAAGATGCACATTGGGGTTGGTTTAATTCGGGCATGAATTTGCTAGGTAATGAGGATACACATGTGTAATTCTTTTTTGTCTTCTTAGTAGATTGTTTTGTGGCTTTGGTTCGTGATTTTTTTTATCATAATTGGAGGCGCTCTAGTTGTAGTTTTTTCATGTTAACTCGTTATGTCAATTTGTCTTTAATTGTTTGATTGGGATTGTTGTTCATTCACCACGTCAAAGTTGGTCTTTAACAGTGGTTTCAAAAAGGGTAGTAAAAAGATAGCCATTAAAGATCTTTATTATTGACGGTAAATAAACTGCCGTTAAAAAGTTATTGCTAACGGCGGTTATAAAAAATGGCTAATAAACGGTGTAATGATGACCAAAAAAAGCATATTATGGATAATGAAGCTGAAGGGTCATTCTTTTAAGGCAGTTGTTTGAAGACTGCCGTAAAAAACTTTAGTGTTTTTCTAACACTATGTTTGGATTGAATAATTTAGAGAGAATATAAAAGAAATGGAAAGATATGTATTTCTCTTGTTTGTTTCGATAACTTAAGTGGAGAGAAATGAGAAGAAATAGAGAGAAACAGAGAGAAACTTATTTATTTTATAACCCTCATTTTTAATCTTTCCAAAAATGGAGAGATTGAGAGAGAAAAGAAACCAACAGATTCTTATATTTTTATAATACCAATTTTGTCCCTATAAAAATAAAAGAAATAAAATGATTGACACCCATGTTCTCGATGACTTTTCGTATAAAAATGTTATTTTGATAATATAACATAAAACAGTTTCTTTTTTTTTTTCTTTTATGAAATCTAACCTCTTTATTTATTTATTTATTTATTTTTTATTTCTTACTTATCCAAAAAAAAAAATTGAGAAAAATGACAATCATTTATTTTCTTTTACTTTCTCTTATAACTTAAATAATCAAATTTTTTTTTTCTTCCAAAGTTCCCAGCATAGTGTAATTCTCGCTCCAAAAAAATTGGGTTCCCTCCAATTAATTTGTTAGACGACATCGTGAGTGTTTGGAAAGTGAGTTTTTATGTAGATTTTAGGAGATGTATGTTTTTATGAGATAAAAAATTTTTAGGGTATGTTTGGTTTGTGTTTGAGAGATGTGTTTTAGAGATAAAAAGTCCGAAAATATGTTTGGTTTGGTTTTTTTCAAAAGATGTTTTGAAAAATGATTTTGAGAGAGAGTTTTGAAAAAAGTGATTGATTTGATATGTGTGAGAGAGAGATTTGTTTGGAAAACTTGTTTGGTTTACAAGTTTTGGGAAATTTTTTTGAAAAAATTTGTTTGGTTTGATTACTTTTGAAAACTTATTTGTAGAGAAAATTTTCCAAATTTTTTTCAGAAAATCAAACCAAACGAGCCCGTAGTGTTTGGGAAGATAGTTGTGTTTTTATGTGGTTGGATGTGATGTTTGTGAGAGAAAAAGTGAAATGATTATGGGGTTGGATGTGATATTTTGTTTGAATGTTTTTTTTTTTGATTTTGTAAAATTTTTGTCTTTTAGTGAAAAAAATGGGATAAAAAATTTAGGTGGTGGCTTCCCAAACACCACCGTTGTCCCTTCTATTACCTATTTTCCCTAATTGATTAGTTTTTCCCTTATATCTCTAAGTTCTGAAAGAGGCTTCCTATTGGAGGTAGTCAACGAAGTGTCATGAGTGAAGCTTCAGCATCGGAGGGCGTTCGAAGTGCCATTGTCGCACTGTAGCACCATCGTCGGAGGTAAGAGTCCTTTGCCTACCTTCTGAGTCCCCTATTAGCTTCATTTTTTTCACTCTTTGTTGTTGTTGCCTCCATTAGTTTCTTTTTCCATGTTTTCCCCTTTCATTCTCTTTATATTGTCATTGCTTCTACCTTTTTTGATGGTGTTTCTACTAGGCCATGAGTGATTAGAGAAAGGGTAATGCCATTTTAGGGTTTGTTTCAATGAAAGCAAGAATCAACTATACATTTTTAAAATCTTCCTCTTATTATTAGTTTATACATATATATTGGTTGACAAAGATGAAAGAAGCGAAAATAGACAAACCCAGAAATAAAAACAGAGTTTTTTAGAGAGATTTTTGTGGGTCTCTTTTCACTAAAGAAATTTTACAGAGTTTTAATGAGCAAAAAATTGCTTTACCTCGTATTATTGATTATTGAAATTCATATATGTTGTGCTTCTATATGTTTAAATTGTGAATTTTAGTGGCACTCACCACCTGTTTGATAAAATGTCTATTATGTCTTGTACTTGTTAAACCTGTAATATGAGTACGAGGGTGATGGTGTGTTTGGTTTTAAAGGTTTGTTTGGGCTAATGGATCATATATTTTGTCATTTGCATGTATTCTGTTCTGAATTCCGAGCAACATCTTGATTAATTCCTTTCCTTCATTTTAATCATGTCTTTCTAAAAATTTTAAAATTTATTAGGCTCTGGCAAAAAGATGATCTTCTAGGCTCTTATTGGGCACGTATTCATATATCAATAGACATTGTATCTCTCTTTTCCCATCCGAAGAACAGTATCCTAGAAGTTTTAGCTTAGGGTGATCGAGAACACTGAGAAATTGAACTTCAGCAAGCCATTGTTTATACCGTACGTGAGGAAAATGAAACAAGAGAGAATGAGAGAGTAAATCACTTTATATTTTTTAAAATCACAAATGGGCAGTTCATGCAAATGGCATAGTCCTCTGCATGTAAGACATTGCCCATGACTGCTCCCACTAACTGACCATATCTGACCATATCAGACCAAAGCTTCCAAACCAATCGACAAAATAATAATACATGATCCACTGATTCTCCCTGTTTTGCAGAACAAACACTAAGTATTGACATTGGCATCTAACACCCCAATCCTTTGCAAGAACACTAAGATTTTAACTATTCCTTTCAAAGCTAGCCAACTAAAGAATTGCATTTTTGGGGGTGCTATGCTTTCCATGTGAAACCTCTAGCTCGATTGAGTTATCGCCGCTTACACACACATTTTGAAAGTAAAATATGCTGGTTTACCATATTATGTTACTAAAAGTGGACATTGATTAAGAGTACAAGCATGGTCTCGCTGAAAATTTTATAAATGGTTCAATGGAATTATTTTTGGTTGGATATATCATGTGGTCTCTCTAGCTGGGGAAAAACATTCATCATTGAGGGATGATTCATTTCCCATGCCCAATGTAGACCATGTTGCTGGTTATCCAAATCTTAGTTGTACGAAACGGGAGCGGGAGAACGTGGCTACTTAGAGGAGTCGTAAATTAGGAGCGCTTATGTATTATTTTTATTAATTATATTATATTTATTATAATGAATAATAAATTATGTTAAAATAAATAATAAATAAAAATTAGATGTTTTATTTTATAAATTTTTGAAGATTTTTTTTATTATATATGATTTAAATAGATTTCTTTTAAACAATTAGATAATTTATTATATGTTAAAAAGTTAAGAAATAATTGTTAAAAAAATAAATAATAAATAAAAATTATATTATTTTTTTTATTTTTAATTGATATATATTATAAATAAAAAATTATAATAAATAAGGAATAATAAATTATGTTAAAATAAATAAAAAGAAAAATTAGATATTTTATTTTATAATTTTTTTATTATATATGGTTTAATTAGATTTCTTTTAAATAATTCGATGATTTATTTTATTTATTATATGTTAAAAAATTAAGAAATAATAATTTACAAAAATTATTATTATATATGATATTTTAAGAAATAATAATTAAATATTTTTTTATTACATATATGTCATATATGATAAATTATATTTATTATATATATATAATATATATTATTATTATAATATATATGATAAATTATATATATATATTATAATCAGAAGAGGCTTTATATATATTATGTATTGTATACGTTGCAGACGAAGAGACAGTAAGGAGAACAAAGAACAGAGATGAGAGAGAGACGCGGATACGAAGAGAGAGAGAGAAGCAGAGAGAGTGACGAAGACGAAGACGATCGCGACAGTGGCGAAGATGATCGAAGCCCTTTCTCCTCTCATGTCGAGGTCGAAAGTTAGGGTTTTTGTCTCTCTCTCTCTCTCTGCCCTTTACGATTCCATCTTGCACTGAATCGCGTCTCTCTCCATAGAAACGCGATTCTTACACGTTTCTTTTTAGGAATCGCGGAATCGCGATTCTCACTGAGAATCGCCACCTAGTTGCACGATTCCTGCAACTAAAATCCAAATTTCTCATTATTTAGGTGCGTTTATGGCTTGCTGAAAATTTCATTAAAGTTGAGCTGTTGTGTAGAGTCTTCCATCATTTGTGTCTGCCTTTTTCTATGTTGTATTTATTCTTCATTCATCATTTGTAGTTTAGGATTTGTGTATGTCAAGAATTAGTGTCAACTTTTTTTTTTTCTTTAAAAAAATAAAATTAAAAATTAATTGTAAAGCAATAACTCTAGTAGCATGAATATTTTGTTGTTGCATCTCCTCTATCTTCATTGCCACTTGTGCCTGTATATCATGGTGAAGAACAAGATATTGACCTTAGGAAGTCTGAAACAGACAAGATTGGATATCCTATTTTGATAAAGCCAACTCATGGAGGTGGGGGGAAGGTGTGACGATTGTTGAGTTCCCTCTGAACATTTTTCTGATACTCTTGAATATGGGAGGCCATCAAGTAATATGTCGTATGCACTGTAGATTAGAACAAGCCTGGGTATGACAAAGCAGGAGTAGTATATAAACTATGGGAAAATAGAACAGAAAAAACAATTGTAAGGCTTTACTGCAGTCTATAGTAATTTTTTTTTCCCCCTTTTACAGTCAGCTCCTCTTCGATGCTTGTTTACTAGCTTCAACTAAGTTACACCTACCCCATCAAAGTAAACATTTCATGCAATATTTGTATATTCACGTTTCTTCCATTCTTTATTAATATTATGGGTCTTGCTACATCCCCCTAAAAACATCCCCCCTAATCCCCCTAATTTCCATATCAAGTAAGAAAAAAGAAAAAAAAAAAGAAAATAGTTTCCTAAAAAGGAAATTAGGGGGATTAGGGGTGGAGATTTTAGGGCTCCAAATCATTTCCCTAATATTATATAGTGCAACTTTTGTTCAAACCTCTAACAACATGCTTAGCAAAGGTCATAATAGGAGTGTACTTGTTATATGGACATCAATTATGTTTGAGATGAAATTCTCAAGATATGTGTCATTCTCAGGGTATGAGGATTGTGCAAAGTCTAAATGAATTTGTTGACTCATTCTTGGGGGCACAACGTGAGGCTACTGTTTCTTTTGGCATAAATACAATCTTGCTAGAGAAATATATCACACAACCAAGACACATTGAAGTCCAGATACTCTTATTTTTACACGTCTCTTGTTTCTATTCATCCATACTAAAGTAATGTTATCTGTCAAATTCAGCATGTCCTATATCATACCCAGTTTCCTTAATTTTATTTATTTATTTATTTATATTTGGGTTTAAAATCTGTAGATGATGCATTGATACTTTTATTTAATGGCATTATAAGAAACATGTCTATAAGACTTATGTACCGATTCATTGAGTGTTCCTGAATTTGCTTATAATGTTATAGGTATTTGGGGACAAACATGGCAACATCTTACATTTATACGAAAGAGACTGCAGTGTGCAGAGAAGACATCAGAAAATAATTGAAGAAGCTCCAGCTGTATGCAATTCTATCTATATTTTAAGTTTAGGTTTCTTGTTGTAGATGCCTATACTTTTGACAGAAACACTGTTTTTGCAGCCAAATGTCCTGAATGACTTTCGCTTTCATGTGGGTCATGCTGCTGTATCTTAATTTTTATGAAAATGATGATTGTTCTCCAGAATTTAAGACATTTTCTTCAAACTATGTGTGAAAATTTTAGATGCTAAATTGCTATGCTGTTGATCTAATGGTCATGCTTATGCCACAAATTTCATAGTTTCATTTGAACTTTGCCCTCGAGTGTTGTCATAGTTGATGGACAGCTATTGGGGCGAAAATAATGGAAAGTTCATATTACGAAGGCGATAAAGCCTTGTCAAAATTTGGTGAAAGGTCATCAAGGTGTCAAAACAATTGGAGGTGCACTTTACAAATGTGTAGCTTGGCCTTCAGTTGAAGTAATGCACTTTCACTAATACTATATTTATTATATTTTTAAATTTTAGTGGTAGTTAAATTTTTATACATGTGCAGTTTGAGGATCCACTTGCAGACTATAGATTGAGGGGAGTTAGATAGACCATGTAGATAATGCACATGCTTTTTGGAACTCTTATTTTGGCGCTTGTGTTTTTAGACAAATATTTTGGAACTAAGTTGCTACATTTGCAGATTGAAGGGAGCTAAATGGACCACGTTGATGATACACATGCTTTTTGGGACTTTTTATTTTGGCACTTGTGTCTTGAGACAAACATTTTGGAACTAGTTGCTGTGTTTGCAGATTGAGGGAGCTAAATGGACCACGTAAATGATGCACATGCTATTTGGGACTTTTATTTGGCACTTGCGTTTTGAGACAAATATTTTGGAACTAATTGCTACAAGTGAAACGTATTTTGGAACTAATTGCTATGTGTTTCATGTTTGCTACATGTGACATGTATTTTGGATTAGATTTTGAATACTGAATATGGTGTATGGGTTTCTATGGATATAATATTGAATGTATGGAAGCTTTAATCGGTTATACACTTCTATTGAATGACTTTTATTGAGTACATTAACAGGTATTGAATATAAATGTATAAACAAAATCAGTTTAGCAAATGGTTCACAATTACTGGCGGTTTAATTTCGTCACTAATAGAAAGTCACATTTAATTTTACAATATATTTAAAGGCAGTTATTTACTGTCGTTAATTGTTGACATCTTTTGTGGCAGTATTATACAACCATCTTTCCCTCGAAAAAACCGTTTTTAAAAGAACTACATTTACGACGGTTCTATAAAAAATGCTGCTAATTTCTATAGACGTCGAATTCTTTATGTGGCTGTTAATAAACCACCATAGATACCGCCATTATTATTAACGGCGGTAATAGTACTGCCTTTATATTATTCCCGACACTTGTATAGATGACGGTTTCAATTTTTGTCATCTTACTGCTGTTAAAAGTATTTGTGACGGTTATATACCTATTAACGACAGTTTGTTACCACCGTTAAAGGCAAACTCTGGTGTAGTGATTGTTTAAAATTGAAATATAATCACAAATTAATTTTTTAAAAGGGTCTAAATTCAATAATAAGTTTAAGGATTAAGCCCATCTTTGTTCTTTTTGTGAATCCAATACAAGGAGTTCTGCCATTGTGGATGTCCATGATTTGAATGATGTTAACAGTCGTTCTTTTTATGATTACATTGCTATGCAGTCTGACTCTAAGCTTGAAATTTTGCTCTACCTCTTTTAGCATTGTTGTTAGCATTCATATTTCTTATTTCACAAGGACCGAAACTTCCATTATCTATGGTGAAATGTTTTTGGTGTTAAAGATGGAGTTTGACATCAAAAAATTTATATTTATGCCATAAATTTTATTGATCTATATGTTATCATAAGTCTTTATATGGGTTGTATGTATCCAGTATGGGTACGGGTACAGCTACGTGCGTATTGGGTACACAAAATACATATTCGAAACTTTACTTTTTAAAAAATTGAATGTTTGTACAACATGGGGACGTGTTGGGTACTTTTGTGGGTACGCCAGGGCGTAAATATTTTTTTTTTTGTTTAAATCTCAGGGTACTAAAATAAATATAGTGTATTTTTTAGAACTCCAAAAATAAATAATATTTTTTGTAAATATCACAAATTTGTTTAGAAATGTACTTAAATTAAATAGGCTATGACTGAGTAGGCTTGTGTGTGCGTGTGAGACACACAGAGAGAGACTATGGTAAGAATGCTTATGCCTATATTATATAGAAAAGCTTACATATGTATGCTTATGTCTATATTATATAGAAATGTTTAGTTCAGAATATAGTAAGAAGCAGGGGTGGTCGCAGGTCGGTTGCGGCCACAGAACCTCCAATCCGCCATCCGTCCGCCAGATTGGCGGATTAGAAAAAATCAATCCGCATCCGTCCATCAATCCGGCGGATGCGGATTGACGGATTGGCGGATGGATGAGAATTGGTTTGGCGGTTTAAAATTTTACAAATTTTCAACATAATTTAACATGTGCACTTCCTTAAAAAAAAAAAAAAAACACACACGTGTACTTCCTCAACCACACCTGTGTGCAATTCTAATTCTATTATCTATAAAATGCTATGTTATGATTCATTTTTTTACTCCAGAACAGAAAAACTCATTTCAGCACTGAGAAAATAAAATTGAAAACCTAATCAACAATACTGATAATTACAGCACGAAATGTGGCACTGTGTGAGAGAGAATTAGTAAGTACTAGTTTGAACTAAGATAGAATCCCAATTCATACTGAAAAACAGGTATTGAACTAAACTGAAAAAAACAAAACAAAAAAAGAAATACAAATTGCAAAGAGAAAGAAAGAAAGAATTGTTAGTAGTCCATATACATCTGTAACAAACCCAAAGAACAAAATAATAATTAATGATTTTAATAAACTAAACACTGGATTTTCAAAAGTCACATTTGTCTAAATCTTCACCAACACACTCACAAAATTCACATATAAACATCAAAAGATGTGCATTTCATAAAATCCCCCATTTGGTTGTCAAGAATTCTAAAAGAGAGAACAAATAAATAAAAATAAATGTAACTAACTCTAAATCACACAATGTTATGATAATCTAAGGATCAAGAATGTATACAAGTGAATGGAAGATTCAAAATCCCAGTTTACTGAGCAACCAAACAGAGGACCAAGACCCATTTGAGCAGTTTATCTCTACTATTATTTGTGAAGAACACCATATATATAAAGTCACATGATACTTCAAGAGTACCTGCCTCTTCACCAGATTCAATTTGCAAATTGGGCATCCAATTTGAGCATTGGACTTACAAATCTTAAAGCAAGAAATTTAACTCAATATTTAATGAATTAAAAAATAAATAACATAAACTATTAACCAACAAGGGATGGTTTCAAGAGTACTACTGAAAACTGAAAATTCACATATAGTTACCTATTAGAAGTGCAGAGTTTCTATTTCTACACAATTTTTTTCTTAGTTTATAGCAAAAAAAATTTCTTCTTTAGAAGTGAATTTTCAGACAAAATTATATGGTTTGAAAATTAACTTTTGAAGGAAAATTAATGGTTTAAAAATCAAACTTCTGAATCAACTTGAACTAATATATAGTTGAATCATAAAGTTTTTATTCAGAATTAATAATTGAATAAAAGGAAAGTGTGAATTGAGATAATGTGATATATGAAAACAGAAACTCATGGATGTAAAATCATTATGTCTGGAAATTGGCACCCACATCCTCTCTTTCCTTCCAGCAAAAGAGGAGAAAGAAAAGAAGGGTAAAAATAATGATTTTGATTGTTAACAGTCAACAATGAAGCTGTTGAACTACTTCATGAGACCCCATGTAACACACAATAAATGAAAACGCCCAAAATATGAGGAATCAAGAAAAACCCACCTCAATCGCCTTTTGGCGTCGCTCGCTGCAGATCATCGCTCTCGGGAGCTTCTTCGTATAGATCGTGTAGATCGTTGCTTGTGTAGATCGTTCGTTGCTCGCAGTAGATCGTCGCCGTAGATCGCCGTAGATGGGTAGGGTTTTAGAGAGAGAGAGAGAGTGTCTATCGAAGAAGAATGAAGAATGGGTAGGTAGGCTTGAGTCTGAGATCAGAAAATGGGGCTGAGGCTAGGGCAGTGAAGGTGTTTAAAAAAATAAAATAAAATTAGAGGACAGAGTGGCGGGCGGGTCGGGTTAAGTGGGTTTAATGGTGGATCAACCGTAACTCGACCCGAACTCGCCAAAATAGATAATTTGGATCCACACCCGCCCGTCACATGTCACGCATCCATTCAAAAGTGGTCGGGTCGGGTCGGGTTTGGCGGGCCGGGCGATCCGCTGCCCAGCCCTAAGAAGATGGGGGTATTGAGGTCTATTTACAAGTGTCGTTAACAGATGTTAGGGTGTGTTTTAGTTTACAAATCACAAGGCATTATGTGCTTATTTCTTAATGTCAGGGGATTATTTTGCAAATTTAGAAGTTGACTTTTGATGGGTCGGGTAGTAATATGCCGTTGGTCCTGGCAAAGAAGAGGAGGATGAGTTAAAAATGAGAGAGGTATACATACATATAATATAGAGAGGTTTAATTTAGAAGAGAATAAGATTATGAGAGTATTTAGGTCCATTTATATATGTTGTTAATAGATTTTAGCAGTGTGTTTAGTCCACAAATCACTTGGTTTGTGCAAATGGCCCAAACCATGGGGAGTAAAGTGAAATTTACTCTAATGAAATAAGGGAATTAGAATTGTTTGCTACTCTTTGCTCTGGTATGTCTTCTAGATTCACATCAATTAGTAATTAAATACGAACACATTCCAACCAATTTTCAAAAAAAATATAAATTTGTATCAAATTAGAACTAGTAACTAATCCCAATGTCTTCCATGTTTGCAGGAACTTATATTGACAAGAAATTTCTGTTCACAGGCAATGTTTCTATTAGGGGCCGCATACTTGCTGGAACCTGCCACAGTGCCAAGATGATGAGAACAATCATTGTTTGACGGAACTACCTTCATTTTTGTCAAGAAATACCAAAGGCAAGACCGATCACTTTCATTTTAATCGATGCTATTTTTTCTACCATTTTTATGGAAATTTTGAAATGTGTGATCAAATTTTTTTTTTGATAAATAAAAGTCAATATTATAAACGAAAAAGCATCAGGGCAATATTAACAAATAAACCGACAAAGAATCAATAGAAAAACAAAAACTAAGCAAGAAGAGTATCTATAAAATCCACAAAACCAAACAAATCTAGGGACACTCTCCCAGACACCCAACTATACAGAAACACTAAAAATTGATCCTTCAAAGGAGTCACTAATTCTTCTTCTCCCTGAACGACTTTCTCGACTTCTGACTCATTTTTATTAAAGCATAACGGTCTACAGTCAATTTGCCGATTACGCTCTAACCAAATCATCCATATCAAACACAAAGGTGCCAAAGCGCACACCTTCCTATGCCTCTTTCCAACCCTACCCCCTCTACAACTATGAAGGACAACCTCAAAACTTTGTTGTTGTACCCAAATCACACCAAACAAAGAAAAATTCAACACCCAAACCGAACAATGAAGAAGAAAATGCGACACCGACTCTGCATCCCTACGGCACATACATTACCAATTGACCATAATCTACCAACACCGAATAAGAGTATCAATAGTGAGAATCCTATCCAACGCCGCCGTCCATGCAAAGAATGCTACCTTGTCTGATTATTGTTGTCAAATTGTGAATTGTAAATTGTGAATCATAATGGTAATGTTCACTTTATATAGCAAACCAAGCCTTAAGTCCCATTAAATGAGATTGGCTACATGAATCCTTCTTCTCCACTTGACTCTATCTAAGGCCATTTCGTTAATCAAATTAAGGAGGTTCATATCTCTATTTACTACACTAGTTCACGTCAATTTAGGTCTGCCCCTTCCCTTAACATTTCCATCTACCGCCATTATATTGCATTTCTTTACTACTATCTTTGTTAGTCTCTGTTGTATATGACCAAACCATCTCAATCTATTTTCTCTCAACTTATTTTCTATTGATACTACTTCTACCCATTCTTGAACATACATTTCTAACTCTATCTTTTCTAGTCTTGCTGCACATCCACCTTAGCATCCTCATCTCAGTAACATTCATCTTACCTACATGTTTTTGAGTTGCCTAACATTCCAACCCATATGACATCGCTGGTCTAATAGCCGTTCTATAGAACTTTTCTTTTAGTCTAATAAGTACTCGTTTATTACACAATACCTCAGATGCACTCTGCCACTTAAGCCACCCCGCCTTAATTCTATAGACTACATCCACTCCAATCTCCCCAGCTGTTGTGATAGTCGATTATAAATAACGAAAATATTCACTTTTAGGTAGTTCTTGGTTCTCAATATTTACTTCTCATTTGCTTCCATTGTTACTATTACTAAATTACACTCCATGTACTCTGTCTTAGTTCTGCTTGTCCTAAATCCTTTAGATTCAAGTGCTTCTCTCCAAATTTTCAACTTAGTATTAATTCCTTCCCTAGTCTCATCCACTAACACGATATTATTTGCAAAAAGCATACACCATGACACATCATTCTGAATATTTCTCGTTAACTCATCCATAACTAAAGCAAAAAGATAAGGTCTTGAGAGGGTAATTTATATGCAAATTGGGCCGAAGCTGGATATTGGGCCGTTATGGGCCACAGAGTAAAGGGCCGGAGTAGAATTGGCGTGTAAGTTACTCCGGTCTGGAGAAGTAACCGTGGAAGTAGACCGGTCCTACACCGTAATGATCAGTCCGGTCAAAGCCTTATTTCTACCTCGGTTGAATACTGCGTTGAGGGAAGCTCGGGCTTCGGACGGTGAGTTCGGTCGAGGCGCATGGGAACCGAGGTGTACGAAGTCCTTGAGAGGACTTGGTTCTGGAGATAGTTCGGCTTAACTCTCTTATGGTTAGCTCGGTCTTAGCATGGGAAACCGAGGTAAGAGAGAATTAAGTGCCTAATTAACATGTACTTCGGTCATACCGGTAGTTTGGTTATGGTATCTGTGGGGATTGGTTGTAAAGTGACTGCAAATTCTAGCCAACCTGTAAAGGTATGAAAGCCATGATGCCATGAGAGCTGGCCATGTGGCCATGTAAGTTATGAGGCCATGAGGCCATGTGCAGAAAGCCGCCAAAAGTAGGAGTGAGCTGGCTGCCAGCTCACTTCTAAGATTCCCTCTTGTATTTGTAATCTCTATATATAGGAAGTCGAGGAGAATGAGGAGGAGGGAAGCTGAAAGAGAAAAGAGAGTAAATAACGGAGAATTGTTTGTAATTCTTATCATTTGTTCAATATATTAAATCTGCAGCTCGTGGACGTAGGCAATTTGCCGAACCACGTTAAATTCTTTGTGTTATTGCTTGATCAATAGGATTATACGGGCAAGTTTATTTCCCTCCCGTACAATTGGCGCCGTCTGTGGGAACAACAGAAAAGAACAAAACCTCTTGATCAAGCTTTTCCTGTTGAAAATCAATGGCGCACAACGAAGATTTGCCACAGTCCGCCATTGACGGACAAACACCAGAAGGAGGTGCGAGGCGCGAAGGCCTACCCCTTATCCCTCCTATGGCAGACTTGGAGCCACAACGTCAGAATCTCAGGAGGGATACAAGGGGAAGAAGGCGGAATAGCAGCCCCCATCACTCTCGTTCGCGAAGCCCAGAGAGACAAAGGCGCAGGATTGATCCTCAAACTCTGGAGGATCGCGTCAGGGAACAAGACGAGTTGATACGGCGGATGGCGGCGGACATGGAATCTCTCAAACACCAGATGAAGGGAAAATGAGTGGCGACAGGAGAGGGGCGCATGAGCAAGACGCCCCCTCGCCACTCAGGAGGTCGTGGTAGGGATTCTACACCCTCTCAGGCGGAGAGTAGAAGCCTCAGGACAGGCGACATGCAATCCAGATCTTCCAGGACTCGTCGCTCCAGGTCTGAGAGGACGAGATCTGAGAGGTCATACAATGAGAGAAGTACATATTGGCCCTCGCACACGCACCAGACAAGGTCTAGGCAGACGGAGTTACCCAGATCGTCCGACTTACGATCCGTGCCTGAAGAGAAGGCGCGATGGAAGGAAGACACCAGGGCGCGCGATCCACACAGGGTTTCTGCCTTACAGCGGATCGCTCCTCGGACGCACGGAAACGTCGAGGTTGGAATGCCAATACCGCGCCCGGCCTACGAACCAACGAACAAGGCATTGGCGAGGCTGCAGACCTCACCATTCGTCCCAGTAATTGAGAATGCGCCCATTCCTTCAGGCTTCCTACAGCCCAAATTCGCCACGTACGAGGGGAAGACGGATCCCTATTCACACTTGAGTCACTTCCGCCAGGTTATGGCAGTGTATCGGCGTAACGAGGCCTTGATGTGCATCCTATTCCCCTCAAGCCTTGGCGACCTAGGCCCGACTTGGTTTGAAAGACTTCCAGAAGGCAGTATAGCCTCCTGGGCGCAATTGGCGGAGGCATTTGTGACACGGTTCAGGACAAACACCAAAACCCCGGTGGAGATCGACCAGTTACTCTCCATCGACATGGGGGACAAGGAGACCCTAAGATCGTACAACAGCCGCTACTGGGAGACCTTCAACCAGATTGGAGACTGCCCCACCAATCTCGCCATTGCACAGTACAAAAGAGGCCTTCCAATCGGCAACCGACTAAGGGATTCCATCACAATGGCACCACCCCTCACCATGGAAGCCTTGATGGATAGGGTGCATCAACACATCAGAGTAGAAGAGGATGGCGCCCGTGCCAAGGCAAGGTCTGGCGCAACCATAGTACTGGAAAAGAAGACCTCAGCAAAGGTCAATGCGGTAGATCGCCCGAACCAATACGGACGACGCAGGCAAGACTACGGCAAGGACCAGGACAAGAGGTGGTTGAGAGTCCGCACTGCCCTAACTACGGTATTCAAGAAACCAATTTACCGAATACTTAGCGAGATTCGAGACGAGCCTTTTGTCAAGTGGCCAGCCAAGCTAGGCGAAGCACAGAAAGATTACGACGACAGATCACGGTGCACCTACCACAAAGAAAAGGGGCACCGCACTGAGAATTGCACGCCGTTGAGGCAGCATCTGGAGGAGTTAGTGGCGGCAGGCCACCTGGATAAATACATCGAGGGAGGAGCGCAGCCAGCTCCCCAGGACCATCACAACCCCAACGGAATGCCGATTGACGCTCCACCCCAAGGCATTATCAACGTGATACATGGAATCATAGAACCTGAGCATGTATGCGAGCTTAGAGGATCAATCAAAAAGGCCGAGCACTTAAGAGAGGTGCTAAGTGCCCAACCCGCCGTCAGGAAGGGGAAGACAGAGGCTACAAATGCCGTGTCTTTTTCGGATAAAGACTTAGCAAGGATATACTGCCCTCACAATGACGCCTTGGTCGTCACTCTCCGAGTCAAGGATTTTGACGTCAAGCGGATTCTGATTGACCAAGATAGTTCATGTGAGATCATGTATTACGAAACCTTCAAACAAATGAAGTTGCAGGATAAAGACTTGGCGCCTGCTGTCTCTCCCCTAATTGGATTCAATTCCATGCTGGAATGGCCCGTCGGCAAGATAATCCTCCCAGTCAAAGCGGGGAGTGTGACGAAACAAGTGGAGTTTTGGGTATTGAAAGTCCCCTCCACCTACAACATTATCTTGGGCAGGACATGGCTGCATGCCATGCGCTCGGTGGCGTCCTCCTACCACCAAGTGATGCGGTTCCCCAACGACACCGGAGTAATAGAAGAAGTTTTTGGAGATCAACTCATGTCAAAACAGTGCTTTGTCGCGGTAAATGGCAGCCGCGCTGCCAAATGATACGTTCATTCGGTGGAAGAACCTGAGAGTAACGAACTGTTCGCTGATGTTGGCAAAGCGGCCAGTCAAAAAGCGGTGGAAGATTTAGTGGAGGTTAGGGTGGATGAAAAGAACCCGGATAAGTTCTTTCTGCTCGGATCGTCGTTATCCAGCACTGAGAGATTGGAGGTCTTGGAATTTCTGACCTCCAACATTGAAGTGTTCGCCTGGACCCCGTACGACATGCCAGGCATCGATCCTAACTTCATTTGCCACCAACTCAATGTCCACCCATCAGCCAGGCCAATCATTCAGCGCACCCGCAGATCGGCACTCCACACGCCGAAATAGTGGCGGATGAGGTAGGAAACCTGCTGGAAGCAGGGGCAATCAGAGAGGTGCACTACCCAAGATGGATCTCCAACACCATCGTAGTACCAAAGAAGAATGGCAAGTGGCGTGTCTGCGTTGACTACAAAACGGTTAATAAGGCGTGCCCAAAGAATAGCTTTCCTCTACCAAGGATAGATCAACTGGTAGACTTAACGGCGGGGCACAACCGACTTAGCTTTTTGGATGCATACAGAGGCTACCACCAGATCGCCATGCATGAACCAGACCAGGAAGTTACGTCCTTCACCACTTCAAGGGGACTCTACTGCTACAAAGTTATGCCCTTTGGCCTAAAGAACGCAGGGGCGACGTTCCAACGAATGGTCACCAAGATGTTTGAACCATTGTTAGGCAGAACGATGGAAGCGTACATCGACGATATGGTGGTCAAAAGTAAGGATAAGAATGACCATATCAAGGACCTGGGTGGGATGTTTGAGATACTAAAGAGGCATAAGTTACGCCTCAACGCGTCGAAGTGTGCGTTCGGAGTAGGATCTGGTAAATTCCTAGGCTTCTTGGTGACCAACCGAGGTATCGAAGCGGACCCTTCTCAGATCAAGGCGATACAGGATCTGGAGAGGCCAAACTCAGTGAAGGAAGTGCAGCATCTCACCGGTATAGCAGCTGCGCTCAATCGGTTCATAAGCCGGTCGTCAGACAGGCTACGACCATTCTTCCATGCGCTGAAGGCTAAGTTTGAGTGGGACGAAGAATGCGACCGTGCCTTGGAAAGCCTAAAGGAATACATGTCTTCTCCACCACTGCTTGTAACCCCAATCCTTGGGGAGGAACTCTTCTTATACCTGGCAGTCTCGCAGCATGCAATTAGCGCAGTGTTGGTCCGCGCAGAAGGAATCCAACATCTTCCCATCTACTATGTCAGCAAGACATTACTGGACTCCGAAACAAGGTACTTGCCACTGGATAAGCTGGCGTTGGCCTTGATGATGGCCTCGAGAAAGTTGTCACACTACTTTCACGCCCACACAATAGTTGTTCTCACAGCCTTCCCATTAAAGGCTTTGTTTGAAAGGGCGAACTTTTCTGGGCGAATTCTGAAGTGGGCGGTAGAGTTGGGACAATACGACGTCAAGTTCCAACCCAGGACCGCAATAAAGGCACAAGCATTGGCAGATTTTGTCGCAGAATTCACGCCAGGAAGTCATCATATTTGCCCAATCGACCTAACTGAAACAACCAAACTGGGAATGGAAGTTGACGACGGAATAGCGCAACCCCTAGTACAGGATACTCAGTTAGACCAAAGCGAGGCGAGGAAGTCAGAGGCGGACCATGCTACACCGAGTCAAGACTCGCGACCAAATAAAGACTTGGTGCAAACAGAAAACAAGGGGCAGGCAGTAAGCATGGACCTTGTAGAAGACACCGGGAACATGGAAGATCTCAAGGCGTCATCTGACCCCTCCGCTTGCTGGAAGTTGTTCGTCGGAGAGATGTGGAAGCTCTTCGTGGATGGAGCATCCAACCGGCATGGAGCAGGGCTTGGCATAGTCCTCATTTCTCCAGACGGCCTTGTAGTGGAGCAGGCAGTCAACCTTGGCTTCCCAGCATCAAACAACGAAGCGGAGTATAAAGCGCTTCTAGCAGGTCTCAAGTCGGCATTCTACATGAAAGCAACGGAGCTAATGGTTTATAGTGACTCGCAGTTAGTGGTAAACCAAATATCTGGCGACTACGAAGCAAAAGATGATAGAATGGCTAAGTATCAAGGGTTGGTCAGGGTGGAGATAAAGAAATTTGAAATGGTACGCATAGAGCAGATTGGCAGGGAGGAGAACAGCAGAGCGGACGAACTAGCAGGCATTGCCTTAATGGCAGACATCTCCATCCCCCATCCGTTGCTGATCGACTACCTACCTAGACCGAGCATTGAAGACCCCGCGGTGGACGAGGTATGTTGTGCAGAGTTAGGCCCTTCTTGGATGGATCCCATCATACTGTTCCTGAAAAACGGCACCTTACCGGAAGAGAAGAAAGAAGCCAACAGAATAAGAGCGAAGTCGCAGCGATTTTGGCTCTCCACATCCTTGGCATTATACAAGAAGTCGTTCTCAGGACCTTACTTGAAGTGTGTTCATCCCAGCAAAGTGGAGGCGTTCCTATTTGAAATACATGAGGGTGTTTGCGGCAGCCATCAAGGAGGAAGATCATTGGCATACAGAGCAATCTCGCAAGGATATTGGTGGCCATATATGCAAGCAGATTCGGAGAAATATGTCAAAAAGTGCGAAAAATGTCAAAAATTCGCGCACCAAATACACCAACCTGCCAGAGAACTTCTACCTTTGACTAGTCCATGGCCCTTTGCAATGTGGGGATTGGACATAGTAGGTCCACTTCCAACAGCGCCGGGCAACAGAAAGTTCTTTCTCGCCGCAACTGACTACTTCACAAAATGGGTGGAAGCGGAAGCCTTGGCGTCCATCAAGGAGAAAGATGTAAAGAAGTTTGTCTGGCAGAATATCATCACTCGATTTGGCATACCAAAGGCGTTAATCTCAGACAACGGCACTCAGTTCGATGGAAGAATTTTCAGAGGCTTTTGTGAAGAGTACAAGATAGAATTCTACAATTCTACACCGGCATATCCCCAAGCAAACGGTCAGGCAGAGGCGTCAAACAAGGTAGTCTTGGATGGATTGAAGAAAAGGTTAGAAAAAGTGAAAGGGAAGTGGGCAGAGGAGCTCCCTCATGTTTTATGGGCCTACCGCACCACGCCTCGACGATCAACAGGAGAAACACCATTCTCCTTGGCTTATGGCATGGAAGCAGTCATCCCATTAGAGGTTGGCCTCCCCACAATCCGGAGCGAAAACTTTGATCCAGATCTGAATGGCGATGCCATAGCATTAGAACTCGACCTTGCGGAGGAAAGAAGAGACAGAGCACTGGTCCACATCGCCTCCTATCAACAAGAGTTGTCCAGAAAGTATAACAAAACAGTACATCCACGGCAATTCAAGATCGGAGACTGGGTATTACGCAAAGTGATGGGGAATACCTTGATTCCAGGAGATGGCAAGTTGGGGCCTAATTGGGAAGGACCTTACAAAGTGGTCGGATTAGCAGGCAAAGGGGCATACCACTTGGAAGATAAGGACGGCGAAGCAATTCCCAGGCCATGGAATACTGCCAATCTCAAGTTATTTTATTTCTAGTATGTGTAAGTTTTTACCAAAAAACAAATCGATTCTTGTGTGGCATGACTGATATCAGTGGCAAGTCGCTTTAGTAAGTGAGGAACTTTATAAACATAGTTGGCCGGAATAACCAACTATGATCCTAAGCCCCGGATAAGGCTGCAGGACATTTGGTCGGAATAACCAAACATTCTATTCTAAGTTGGCTGGAAAAACCAATTCAGAGGTTGGCTGGATTAAACCAACACCCCTCCTAAGCCCAGGATAAGGCTGCAGGACGTTTGGTTGGAATAACCAAACATTTTATTCTAAGTTGGCTGGAAAAACCAATTTAGAGGTTGGCTGGATTAAACCAACACTTGTTACTCTTCAGCCGAAGTATGGGTATGGCCGAAGAGTGGTTGGCTGGATTAAACCAACACTTGTTACTCTTCAGCCGAAGTATGGGTATGGCCGAAGAATGGTTGGCTGGATTAAACCAACACTTGTTCCTCTTCAGCCGAAGTATGGGTATAGCCGAAGAGTGGTTGGCTGGATTAAACCAACACTTGTTACTCTTTAGCCGAAGTATGGGTATGGCCGAAGAATGGTTGGCTGGATTAAACCAACACTTGTTCCTCTTCAGCCGAAGTATGGGAATGGCCGAAGAGTGGTTGGCTGGATTAAACCAACACTTGTTACTCTTCAGCCGAAGTATGGGAATGGCCGAAGAGTGGTTGGCTGGATTAAACCAACACTTGTTACTCTTCAGCCGAAGTATGGGAATGGCCGAAGAGTGGTTGGCTGGATTAAACCAACACTTGTTACTCTTCAGCCGAAGTATGGGTATGGCCGAAGAATGGTTGGCTGGATTAAACCAACACTTGTTCCTCTTCAGCCGAAGTATGGGTATGGCCGAAGAGTGGTTGGCTGGATTAAACCAACTCTTTGTACTCTTCAGCCGAGGTGGGTTATATCGTCTGAAGAGTGGTTGACTGGATCAAACCAACACTTTGTACTCTTCAGCCGGAGTAAGTTATATCGGCTAAAGAGTGGTTGGCAAGAAAGTTAGATAGCTAAAACCGAGCTCGCAATTGTGCAAACAAGTTTATAGAAAAATTCATTATAAGGGTAGGCATACATACAAAACCGAAACAAGTGTTGAAGAAAGATTTTTTCATTAAAACACAGAACGAGTACAATTGAGGGGCCACAGCCCGGTTACAAAGTTCAAAAAGAAAAGAAAGGAAAAATCAACGAAGGAGTGCGTCCAGTTCGGCGTCAAACTCATCCTCAGCAGTTGTTTGGAGACTGGTGTTTGCTGGGACTTCGGTCTGTGGGGGGAGCTCGGTTTGAACCGTGGAATCGACCGGCAGCTCGGTGTCAATCGGTAGCTCATTGGTCAAGTCTTCAACCACGGGGTCTGCCCGAGCTACCGGATTGACGATTTGTTCGGTGACAACCGGAATGACAGTTTGCTCATCTTCAGAATCATCATCAGAATTGTCGTCATCATCACCGGAGCCCTCAAGGAAGGCTTTTTGGAGATCGGCAGCGTATTGTGAGAGTGAAGCTGGAATGGAGTACGGTGGAGCGTTGTAGACATCGGTGTCAGATGTACAACCAAGCTTCTCCACCGCGGTCCTCCAGCCACACTTAAAAAAGAGATCTTTCGCAGCGTCGCATTGAAGGGAATATGCTTCTTCGGCCTCCTTAAAGCCTTGCTTTTTAACCTTCTTCATCTCCCCCTTCAGCTCATTTATTTCGGCGTCCTTCTTCGCCTCAATTTGTGCCAGATGACGCAGGTATTTATCCTTCATCTCATTGGCGACCTTCTGTTTTTCAGCTTCGGCCGAGTTGGCTACTTCGGTAAGGCGACCGTTTTCTGCACGAAGCTCGGCCAGCTGCTTATTGGCCTCAGCAAGTTCGGCCGTCTTCGATTCAACCTCGGCCATGGCTTCTCTTGTACTTCTCCTAAGCTCCATGACCCTTCTGTGAGTGACTTGGTTCTTTTGGATAGCCTGCAAAGGAGAAGTAACATTAGCCGAACTCAAAGTTAGGAAAAATTTACATGGAGAAGGGAAAGTTGTTTACCAGGATCATGGACTTAGTGGAGGACCGAATTGACTTTAGCTCGGTGTTGAGCTGCTTGAAATGGTGCTCCATGTCCTTCGGGAGGCATACACTTTTGGCTAAGTTGTGAGCCAATAAGTGTTCTTTATCAGCAACCACCGAGTCTTCGGTTGTGATATCTCGATTGTCAACAGACAGAACTGGAGCCCATTTTGGTGGAGTAGTAGTCCGGTTAGATGGTTCCGGTTGGAGGCTTTGCTGGGGACGCGGATGAGAGCTTTGTGTAGGGACAGTCTCGTCCTCGTCAACAAGACGTGGCTCGGTTTCGGTAGTCCGAGCACGTTTGTTTCGGCGGGAGGTTGATGGCGGCTGGGCTGCAAGGGCCACCACGGTTTCAGTGGTCCGGCCGGCTTGCGATTCTGTGGCTGGGTTTGTTGCGGTCAGCATAGCCTTCAGCTTGTTTTTCTTTGCCATCTCTTGTTCGGCGGTGAGTGGCACAAGGATGATCTGGGGCAAGGATGGGTCCGGTTCTGGCGCGTCTTCAAGCAGGAAGTCGGTCACTCTTGCTTTTCGGCGACCGAAGTAGCGGTAGGTCGGCTCAAAGTCTAGGAGCTTTGCCCAACTTCTCTCCCTTACCCTTAGTGCGGCGCGCAGAAGATTGAGGTTGGGGTAGCCGTATTGGGAGTGAAGGTAAGCTGAATCTGCAAAAGGAAAACAACCGTTAGTTCGGTTCACAGCAAAACACCGAAATGAAAGGAAAGACCTAAATGCAACCGAAGTATGTGTACCGGGCTCTCCGAACTTCCAGTTTATTCTCCTGCCAGGAATCTGGGCTTGAAAGTCTTCAAAATTGCCAGACACCCAGAGGAAGTCGTCGTCGTTCAAGTCTTTGTCCGGTGTGTGTTTAATTATTTTTTCTCGGCCTCGGCGTATTCTAAGGTAATAACACCAGCCTTCATTTTTTGAACCTAATGAGTACTGGTGGAATATTTCGGCTAAGCCTAGGTTTAGACTGGTTTGACGGTTTAGCGCGTCTATGCCCATTATTATACGGTATGTGTTGGTGGAAAGTTGGGTTGGGCAAAGTCTGGTTTGCCTAAGAAACTCACAAATTAAAGGCTGGACTGGGAATCGTAGTCCGGTCTCTATTATTGATTGAAGTGTAAATGGGACGAAGCCTTCTTTGTCCCAAGGATCTACATCTTGTTCGGCTAGGACCAGGTTTACATCGGCTGGAATGTTATAGTCTTTCCTGAAATCGGCCAGCCCTCCTGGGGTTTCTACAAGGATTCTATACTTGCCCATTTTACCTATAAATTAAGTATAAGTTATCTCGGTTGAAAAAAGTTTGCTCAGTAGCTCGGCTGAGCGCAGGGACGTGCCTGGCAACCTAAGTCTGCAAAGTGGAGAAACAAGGTGTTAAGCACTGATCATCGACCGTGCTACAAAATCAAAGTAAGAAAAGAAGACCTATTTCGGCCGCAAAGGGTACTGCAGGATCTACCTCAGTTTCATCTCGGTTCTTCAAAGTGTTTGGTTATCTCGGTTTTACCTGGGTGTCTTGCCACTCCGGTTGGGCATCAAGGGGCAGCTTTCTGAGTTCGGTTTATAAACTGAGAAAGCTGGCTTAGCCCTTAGCTCGGTCGAAGTCAAAGATTTCTAGTTCGGTGCGTTTGTATTTCGGCTAATGTGAATCAGTTGGTGACCTATTGAAACTACTGTGATGAGTACAAGTGCCAGACCGGTTCCAGTTTTCCTATATCTTTGTGGTAAAAACAAATTCCTAGTTCGGCTGGATGCGTTTTAAAGATCAAAGAGGTGTTCTACTAGTTATTCATGGAGTTCATAAGGTTCTTATGAAATTTTGCAACATGGAGCTAAACATGAAGAGTGTTTCAAAAAAACACATGAAACAAAATGCAGAAAAACAGAAACAGGTTCGTAATGCTTACCTGGTAGAGAAATGAGATCGAAATGAAAGAAAATGGCAGCAAAAGCACGAGCTTCAGTGGTGCGAGGTTGGAAATCAGTAAGAACACAAGAGAGAGAGCTGGAGCAGAGTGTGATTCAGAGTGAATGAAAAGGCTTTTTTGTTTTGGAAGAAAGGAGAGGCGGGAAACTGTTCAAAAATTGCGGAGTACGAGGGCGGCTGCACCGCTTTAGAGGTCCAATCAGAGGCTGCCACGTGGCACTGGAAAGGGAAGCGTTTCAGTTGCTGCACTTGAATAGACGTTTTAACCGGACGTGCACAGTTCGGTTTGAGTTTAGCTCGGCTGGACAAGCTAAATGGATTGAAGCTCGGTTGCAGAAGCTTACAGGTTTTTAGCTCGGCTGGAGAAGCTAAAAGGTTTTTTTAGCTCGGCTAGAATAGCTATAGGATTGTAGCTCGGTTGGAAAGGCTTACAAACTTTAGCTCGGTTGTTGAGTAGGTAATCCCTATCATGCTACGCAGATGGAATTAAGGGGCAATTGAGAGGGTAATTTATATGCAAATTGGGCCGAAACTGGATATTGGGCCGTTATGGGCCACAGAGTAAAGGGCCGGAGTAGAATTGGCGTGTAAGTTACTCCGGTCTGGAGAAGTAACCGTGGAAGTAGACCGGTCCTATACCGTAATGATCAGTCCGGTCAAAGCCTTATTTCTACCTCGGTTGAATACTGCGTTGAGGGAAGCTCGGGCTTCGGACGGTGAGTTCGGTCGAGGCGCATGGAAACCGAGGTGTACAAAGTCCTTGAGAGGACTTAGTTCTGGAGATAGTTCGGCTTAACTCTCTTATGGTTAGCTCGGTCTTAGCATGGGAAACCGAGGTAAGAGAGAATTAAGTGCCTAATTAACATGTACTTCGGTCATACCGGTAGTTTGGTTATGGTATCTGTGGGGATTGGTTGTAAAGTGACTGCAAATTCTAGCCAACCTGTAAAGGTATGAAAGCCATGATGCCATGAGAGCTGGCCATGTGGCCATGTAAGTTATGAGGCCATGAGGCCATGTGCAGAAAGCCGCCAAAAGTAGGAGTGAGCTGGCTGCCAGCTCACTTCTAAGATTCCCTCTTGTATTTGTAATCTCTATATATAGGAAGTCGAGGAGAATGAGGAGGGGGGAAGCTGAGAAGAGAAAAGAGAGTAAATAACGGGGAATTGTTTGTAATTCTTATCATTTGTTCAATATATTAAATCTGCAGCTCGTGGACGTAGGCAATTTGCCGAACCACGTTAAGTTCTTTGTGTTATTGCTTGATCAACAGGATTATACGGGCAAGTTTATTTCCCTCCCGTACAAAGTTGTCATCTTGTCGACCGCGATAATCATCTTGTTAATTGCGGTTGTTATCTTGTTGACCGCGGCTATCATCTTCTCATCTGGTCGATCACCCGGTCACTCGATGAATAGTTTCTATGATTGGTTCTATGTTTGGTTCTCTATGCGCGTAGTATTATTGCCCTAAAAATAGGGTATGGGTTGTTACTGTGCCCTTGACACACCAGTAGCTGTTGTGCATCAATTTGATACATATAAAAAATTATATTAATCGGATATTGATAGTTATATGAAGATTGCATATTTTTGATACTATTTTAAAATATTTTTTTTTATGATAAATGTAATATGATCATATGATTATCAATATCTGATTAATATAATTTTTGACACATTTAAAATATTTAACAAATTTTATAAAATCAACAATTCAGCTTATAAAAAAAAACTATAATAAACCTTAAAGTAAGATACAATAAAGTGTAAAGGCTCAAATTTCAGCATTTGGATCCTCTAATCAATTTGGCGCAATTATGTAAAGTTAGGAGGGAGGGAATGAATGGCTGCCTCTAGGGCTGAGATAGAGAGCGATACATCCCTAAAAACCCAAATTTCGATTCATCTTTGATCCGTAAAAGAACTCAAAAAATTAATAGAGAACCCAAATTTCGATTCATCTTTGATCCGTAAAAGAACTCAAAAAATTAATGGAGAATTAAGACATCATTTGAGAATATGTCATTTTAATAATTTTTTTATTTTTTGAGATAAAAAACTAATCTCTTTGAAATATTTTTTTGATTTTTTATGAATAGATATACAAAAAGTAAAGAAAAAAAAATTATTAATTTTTTTGATATATGTTATAGGCTTTTTAATTTTTTTAAGTAATTTTTTAACTTTTAAAATAATTACATGTCAAATAAGACCTAAATATTAATAGAAGTAAAAAATTTGCAAATACATGATGGATAAATGTATCTAATGATGGATAAATGTGGATAAATGTATCTATAATGAGTGCAAATAGATGGATAAATGTATCTATAATGAGTGCAAATAAGTTAAAAAAATTTTTACAAATACATGATGGATAAATGTATCTATAATGAGTGCAAATAAAAGATTATGAAGTGTAATTTGTACCCCCTTCCATACATATTGGTAATTTTTTTTTTCTCCCCCACCTGATGCATGTGGTTTTCCAAAATTAAAAACCAAAATCATCAAGAAGGCCCGTCAAAATCCAAAGCGCGCCTGGCGCGTTCTTTCTTCCCCTTCGCGATGAGCTCTTCTGGGGCTCCTCCTCTTCTTATTTTCTATTTCTCAGTCTTGCTCTCTATCTTTTCATGCTCAAGCGATGATACTACATTCAAAGGTACTTTTTACTTCACATCTGTTTCTCTACTCAAACCCTATCTGTGTGTCTGTTTTTTTTTTTTTTTTCAAACTCTGAGATTTTAGGGTTATGTTGTGCAGTTTTTGATTAATTGATTTGGTGTAGAGGTTTAATCAATCGCGATCTTCAAGCTGTAGAATATAGGAGATTCATTTTTAAATTATATTTTTTTTGGTATGCTAATAGTTCAATTCGTAATTTGTGAGTGCGTTTGCAATATGGCTTATATATATAATTATTATTGATTTTTGAATAAAGATCCTTCTTGAATTCCTCTCAATAATTGTACTTTGTTTTTCTCATACACACTTACTCTGGAGATAAGCGTCTTCTAACTAATGTAAGACTATAATGCCTGACTTGATGAGTGATATTGTAGGCTATATAACTGCTAGGTTAGGGTCACACATTAGAGTCTTTAAGGAATTGGGCAAGTATCACAATTATCACCCATAACTAATGAATTAAATAAGCAGGTAATATATGTATATATATAGATAAATACAAGGGTTCAATTCATTTTACTGCCTTGTGGTTGGGGCTTGGAGATCTTCCTATGATTCAAATATAGATAGAAAACCCCCTTGTGGTTTTGGCCTAAAGTGCTACCGTTAGTTTTTCAATCCAAACTAACGGAAGGTGCATTACACACACCATTTTTTAGAGTGGGTTTGGTTTTCTGAAAAATTAAAGTGAAATTAATACCAAATAAAAAAAAAAACCTCCATTTTCTCCAAATTTAAAATTAGATTAATTAATTAAAATTAAATAAATTAAAATATTATTAAGAATTGATCTAAAATATAAAATATAATGAAGAATTGATTTAAAATATAATTAAATAAAATATAAAATAAATAATAATTAAGAATTGAACTAGAATATAATTAAATTAAAATTAGATTAACATGTTTAGAATTATAATAAATAATTAAATATTTAGGATTAATTATGATATAAAATATAATTAAAGTAAAATTAGAATAAAAAGTTAAGAATTACAATAAACAATCAAGAATTTATAATTAATTGTGATTTAATTAAATTAATGTTAGACATTATAAATTATGTGTATTAGAGAGGAGAGAAAGAAAATGACAAAAAAATATAGGGTTTGGGGGTATTATAGTCATTTTACATTTATAGTTAATGGTGTTAATGGTTGCACTTTAATTCAAAACCATATGAGGGCTTTCTGGCTATATTTGAACGATAAAGGGGTCAAGTGCTCTTGCCTCAAACCACAAGGAGGTAAAATGAATTTAATCCTAAATACAATACAACTATAGGGGCCACATGGCAGGGATAGAGAAAGGAGGAAGATCGAGGTGAAAGGGAGTCCGTAGGATCTTTAAAGAGGAAGAGATAGCTATTCAGTAGAAGAAGAAGAGTGAGGGGAAGAAACTCAAGAAGAAAAGGAAGGAAAAGTAAACAAGATTCATAAAAATGAAATGTCTAGAAACAATCTGTTTATTAGTAGATAAGTCAATGCTAGGATATATATTCTCAAGCCATCAACTTTTTCTCTATGGTGAGCTGAGTACACAGAAGTCTCTAATCTTCTTCTTTCTAGGGTTCTTTGTATTTACCTTCGCATGAGTTTTAAAGGAATGGAATCGAGAAATGCATGTTAAATGTACCCAATGTTAACCCCAAGGGTTTGTCCTAGTGGGTGTAGCTTGGTGGTGTGCTCGCTTCCAGGTGTTAGGTTCAACTTCCACTTAGTGCTATCAACTCCTTGGGGTCACACCCGCGGGTTTTGCTCGAGATTTGCCCGATCTACGTGGAGAGGGGCGTTTTGCGTGGGTCTCGGGATTAGTTGAGGTGTGCGTAAGTTGGCTTGGATACTCGGTTATCAAAAATAAAAATATACCCAATGTTCAATTATCTTAAACAAAATTTTGAAAAATTGGTTAATAGACGGAATTTAGATAAAGATGCTATTTCCTTTATGCCTGAAACCTTGGTATAGGTCTAAGTCACATTTCTATTTCATAGCATAAATATTGTTAAGAGCTCTATGGTACGAAAACAAACAAGTTTGTGACGTTGAACTAGACTTCTGATGGATAAGATAAAATCGAAAAATACAATATACATGTGGCTATGTGCATCACATGGTGGGGATAGAGAAAGAAGGAGGACCAAGGATGAAAGGTAGTGTGTAGCCATTCAGTAGAAGAAGGAGAAGAGTTGGGGGAAGAAACACAAGAAGAAAAAGGAGGAAAAGGAAAGATAATTCATCAAAAGGAAATGCTTATAAACAAACCATTTATTAGTAGACAAGCCAATGCTAGGGTATATGTTAAGAAGTAAGGACACAGACATGAGATACAGTGATTTCAAAAAAATGAGGACATAGACACGGCGGAGACATGACAATAAAAATTAATTATATATATATGTAGATTAATATTATATCCACAAACAATTAAAATTATTTTTTTTTATACTAATTCAAAATAATAAAAAGATCACTTTTTTTTAAAAATGAAGTTTATTGCCCATAGCATCAAGATGATGCAAAAAATACAAAAAGAGCCCTGAAAAGGAGAGAGACCGCATAACCAATCAAATCATTCAAGAAATCAAAAAAAAAAAAAAACAAATCCAGATCCACCCTCCTTGAAATCCAACTATACAAAATTGCAAAAAACCTATTCTCTAACCGTGAGACAGACCTAGCCACCTCCTAAAAAATATGGCGATTCCGTCCCAACCAAACCAGTCACATTAAGCACAATAGGGCCATGGCCCAAGCCTTCCACCGCCTTCCAACTCGACTGTGAGAATATTAGGTTGGGCAGTGTTTCTTTTTCTGAGAGATTGTATAGGTGTATATATATGGCAGTGTTTTAGGTGTATATATATGGCAGTGTTTCCTTTAGGTTAGGTTTATATATATGGTAGTGCTTTAGGTGTATATATATGACAGTGTTTTCTTTAGTCTTGGAGTTAGGTTTACTATGTAATCAGATGTATTCTTTGTATTATTATACAATTGAATATATAGCAAACTATCAGAAATCTTACATGGTATCAGAGCTAGGTTTGAAACCCTAGTGCCTTTCGCTTTCAGATTCTTCTTCGCTGTTCTAGATTTGTCGGCTTTGCCTCTCTCTAGGTCTACTCCTCTGTGACGTAATTATTCTGGCGTAATTATTCTCTGTCGCTGCTTCTCTTGTTCGAAGACTTTTGGTTAATCTATCTCTGGTTCGCTGGTTCTCTTGTTCATCTCCGTCTCTCAACCCATCTGGTCGTCGCCTTTTCAGTTCTGTAGGGCTTCAGATTTCGCCTTTGTTGCTATTGACCTCTCTGGTTCTCTCTCTCACTTTAACTCGCGAGGACCATCTCTCTCTCTTTGCTTGGACTTTGATGATCGAATCTGTCTTTGATTTGCTCGACTTTTATTTTGACTTCGGATGTGTTCAGTGGTCTTCTCCTCTCTATCTTTCTGATTCTGGTTATCAGTTTGGTTTAATACACCCCATTTTAGGTTTATTACAGATTGACCCCAGCATCCTTCTGTTTATTATACTTTGCCCTTTAGTTCTCTTCTATTTTGTTTCGGTTTATTACAATGTCAGATAATCAGATTGTTAGGCTTAGAAATAGGCTGCTAACTTCAGATGAGTGTGCTTTCTGTCATTAGAAGGGCTATTGGAAGTATCACTGTCCCAAGAAAGGATGTCTGCCTGCCACGTCTTCTCAGCAGTCTCAGACCCAGTTTTGCCTTTCTCCTCCGAGTAATTTTCGGGCTCCTGTCGCTTATGCTGCATCTACTTTGGTCCTTGATCCTGACTTGGCTTCCTTGAGTGCTCCAATTGCTCAGCTTTTACATATATTGTCTGCCTTCCAACCCTTCCCGTCTGCCTTAGTTGTTTTCTCTCTTCATTCAGGTTTGCTTGGGTCTTGTTCAAGTATCTCTTCATCTGTCTGGATTTTTGACTCTGGTTCCTCTCATCATATGACTCCCCATCTCTTCTTATTTCAAAATTGTACTCCTTCTCCCTTTCCTATTACTATCAATGCTGCTAATGGGTCTGATATGTTTATTAGGTTTGTCCTACCGTTTGCTATGTCTGTTGTCTCTATTTCATCTGTCTTATATGTTCCTTAGTTTTTTGTTAGTTTATTATCAATCAGTCAGCTTGATGTCTTCGATTTTGATGTTATCTTTTCTTCTTCTATTTGTTTTGTGTAGGATCGGATGTCCAAGCGGCAGATCGGGACTGGCTGTAGAATTGGAGGCTTCTATGTGGTGGAGAGCTTATATCTGCCTATGACTACCTCTCCGACTGCCTCTTCCTCTTTCTAGTTAGATTCTTTGTCAAGTCCTTTCTATTTGTGGCATTCCTGATTAGGACATTTGTCTGCTGACCGTCTACGGTTGTTAGCTCAGTCAGGTATATTGGGTAAAGTTTCTCCTAGTCAACTTAATGAATGTCGGGGGTGTAAACTTGCCAAAATGACAGCCTTACCTTTCCGTAAAAGTATTTTTATGTTTGATACACCGTTTTCTTTAGTTCATACCAGTGTTTTTAAAGGCTCAAGGCGCACTAAGGCGCTGAAGGTCTCTCGGGGCCTAGGCGCAAGGCGAGGCGCGGGCTGTATTGAAGTAAGGCGCACAGTTTTAGTAAAAAATAGAAAAATTAACATAGACTAATCATTCATAGTACTAAGACAATTTTTTTAAAAATAAAAAATAATCAAGATTCAAGACAAAATATAGGATAATTTTCAAAGCCATGAAAGTACATATTACATAACATTTCAATTTTCAAAGATAAAATAATCCACATTCAATAAAATAAAAATAAAAATAAAAATAAGAAAAGACAGAATTTAATAAATAAAATAAAGACAGAATTTAAAAAATAAAATCATCTACATTTAATACAAAATTTATTAAATACAGATAAATACAGAATTTATTTTTTTCCCCTAACAGATAAATATAGAATTTATTAAATACAGAATTTAATAAATACAGATAAATACAGAATTTATTAAATACTGATAACTACAGAATTTAATAAATATAGAATTTATTTTTTTCCCTAACAGATAAATACAGAATTTATTAAATACAGAATTTAATAAATACAGATAAATACAGAATTTAATAAATACAGAGTTTATTTTTTTCCCCTAACAGATAAAGGGAAAAAAAAGACTAGTAGCATTGTATTTATTTATTTATTTTGTATTTGTATTTATTTATTTTTTTCCTAAACATAATTGAAAAAAAAAATAATAAAAAAAATAAAACAGAGTCGAATGGAAGCCATAAGAAGAAGAAGGGGAGAGAGAGAGAGAGTGAGATCAGAAGAAGACCAGAAGAGGTCGAAGCAAAAAAAAAAAAAAAAAAAAAACGAAGTCGAATTGAGGAGACCCGAAGAGGTCGAAGAGGAATCGAGGTCCACAGGTTAGGCGAAGCATACCTATGCGAAGTCGAATCGAGGTCCACAGTCGAAGTCGCTGTGAAGTCAAAGTCGAATCGAGGCATCGAGGTCCACAGTCGAAGTCGTTAGATCAGATCAAGCTGCTAATTCATCAAGCACGCCTAGTCGTACGCCTTGCACCTCTGTCGCCAGGCTCAAGTCGCGGCTAAGGCGCTCGCCTGGCTCAAGTCGCCTCGCCTGGGACTTGTACAGGCGCAAAGGGTGCGCCTCGCCTCGCTTGGCGCCTAGGCGGGTGCCTAGGTGCGCTTTTCACAACACTGGTTCATACTGATGTCTAGGGTCCTTTTCCTATTCTCACTAAAGGGGGTTCTGCATACTATGTGTCATTTGTTGATGACTACATTCGTTACATTTGGGTTTATCTTATGACTCGTAAGTCTAATTTGTACCAGATATACCGTACTTTTCAGTCTATGGTCACTACACAATTTGAATCTACTATTAAAGTATTACGGTCTGTCTTGGGTGGGGAGTATTTTAAAACTGAGTTTTGTGAGTATTTGGCCAATTTAGGTACCATTCACCAGACTTCCTGTACTGATACACCTGCCCAAAATGGTCACGCTGAACGTAAACATTGTCATTTCCTTGAGACAATTAAGTCTCTCCTCTTTGTCTCTGTTCCAGCTCTGCTTTGGGGTGAGGCAGTTCTTACTGCTGCTTTTCTTCTCAACCATATGCCTACTCTTCTCTCCAGTCGGTCTCCTTATGAGGCTTTGTTTTCTCAACTTCCCAATTACTTCCTCTTTCGTGTGTTTGGGTCTGCTTATTTTGTCCTTTTACCCCGTAAAGATAGGACCAAACTGAGTGCCCGGTTTGTCTTGTGTGTCTTTTTGGGTTATAGTTTCACTAAAAAAGGTTATCGTTGTTATGACCCTGTTTCCTGTTACCTATATGTCTCCCGCCATGTTGTCTTTCTTGAACGTCTACCTTACTTTCAACTTCCTCCTCTCACAGTCCCTGTTTCCAAAGAGGATTTGGTTCATATTGATCCATTTCCTTCTAAGGTCCCTCCTGATGAGTACATCTTTGTTGTTCTCCATGAGTTTGTTCCATCTTCTTCTTGTCTCACCCCTCCGGCAGAGTCCCTTTCCACTGTACCCCATGGCTATGTTTGATTTATAAGATTAATAGCGAAGGTATTAATAATCCTATCAAATTAGTGTAGTATTTACTATCGAATTAGATTAATAGGATAAATTATCCCTTTGTCCATTGTCTGATTTGCATTGGATAAGAAAAATATGAATGTAGGATTACAACTATATTTATCTTCTTTTCCAATCTAACCCTCCATCAATGTTTCTTCACAATTTTTACTTTATCCAAATTTCTTTATAAACGTGGTTTTGAAAAAAATTATAAATAAATAAATAAAAGCAAAATAAAAATACAAAATACAAAGGTCATGTTTGGTTTGTTTTTTATTTTTTTTTTAAAAAATATAACCTAATTTGATAAAATAAATATCAAAAAATATTTTTAAATTTTTAAAAATTGTTTTTAGCCTTCTAAAATATAAAATTATATAAAAATAATAAGTGTTTTAATTTTTAGTCAAGGGTAAAAGAGTCTTTTTATTTCATTTCCTAACTCAGGATATATAATCCCACCCCTACCCCATTTTTAATAATCTTACAAATTTGTTGGATTAATTATCCATTGAATTAATAATCTTGAAACAAAATTTCAAAACAAACACAGGATTATTGGGCCCACGGATTAATAATCCCAATCCCATGTTCTAATCCTGTCAATCAAACATGCCACATGAGTCTGTTACATCCTCTTCACCTTCTCCCCCGCCGGCTCCTTCTTCCCCTCCATTGTTAGTATATTCTTGTTCCAAGGCTTTCTCTTCACCAGTTGTCTCCGCCCCTGCTGCTGATCCCCCTGCTTCTGACGACTTTGATCTTGCTAACTGTAAGTAACCCTTTTGCATCCGTAAACAGGTAGTCAAACTTGGTTCTGCTAAAACATGTTTTTCTTCTTCCTACTGTACGTTTTTGTCTGCTATACACTCTTTTTCAGAACCTCAGTCTTATAAGGAGGCCTTTTTGTCTGCTTGGTATGATCGCTTTCAGACTACTGTTATTGAGCTTGGGTTTCATCCTTCTGCCCAGGACTCTGCTTTGTTTCTCCTCCACCTCTGTTGGGTTTGTTGCCTTAACATTGTATGTGGAAGATATGATTATTACTGGCTTTGATTCTTCTATTATCTCTGAGGTCAAGCAGTATTTCTTCCGCACCTTTGAAATGAAGGATTTGGGCCCATTGCGGTACTTTCTTGGTATTGAGGTGACTTTTTCTCCCAAGGGTTACTTTCTGTCTCAGGCCAAGTATGCTAATGAAGTTATTCACCGTGCTGGTCTTACTAACACTAAGATTGCTGATACCCCCATTAAGCTTAATGTGAAACTTAATACTACTAATGGTGTTCCTTTGCTTGATCCTACTTTATATCGGGAGCTTGTGAGTTGCTTAGTCTATCTGATGATTACTCGTCCTGACCTTGTTATGCTGTTCATGTGGTTAGGCAGTTCATTTCTGCTCCTCGTTGTATACATTGGGTTACTTTGGTTCGGATTCTTTGCTATCTTCGCAATACTATCTTCCAAGGATTGCTGTTGTCCTCTACTTCTTCCTTGGCTTTGGTTGCCTATGTTGGTGCTGATTGGGCTGGTGATGTTACAGATCGTAAGTCCACTTTTGGTTTTTGTATATTTCTCGGCGATTCCTTCATTTCTTGGAAAGGCAAGAAACAAACTGTTGTTGCTTGTTCTACTGCCGAAACTGAGTACCGTGCTATGGCTCATGCTGCTGCTGAAGTTGTATGGCTTTGTTGTCTTCTCTCTGACTTGGATCCCTCAGTCTTCTCCAACCTCCCTCTATTGTGATAATCGTAGTGCTATTCAGATTTCCTATAACACTGTCTTCCATAAGCGAACAAAGCACATTGAGATTGATTGTCACTTTGTCCGTCAGCATCTGCAGTCCGGCTCTATCTCACTTCCTTTCGTCTCTTTGGCTCTGCAACTTGCTGACTTTTTTACCAAGACTCACACCACTGCTCATTTTCAATTTCTTCTTAGCAAACTCTTAGTGTTCTTTGCTACAACACCTTGAGTTTGAGCGGGGGTGTGACTGAGAATATTAGATTAGGCAGTGTTTTCTTTTTTGAGAGATTGTATAGGTATATATATTGTAGTGTTTTAGGTTTATATATATGGCAGTGTTTTCTTTAGTCTTGAGGTTAGGTTTACTATATAATCAGATATATTCTTTGTATTATTGCGCAATTGAATATACAGAAAACTTTCAGAAATCTTACACCGTCCCCCTCCCCAACTCTAGAGGACCACCATCACCCCCTTTTGCAACCCAAGCAATTCCAAAAGTAGAGAAGATAAGCACCCACAAACGATAAGCCACAGGACAATCGATATGCTAGTGATTCACAGACTTTGCATTAGCATAACATATACAGCACCAGTTTATTAGAAAATAACGATGGCAAACCAAATTATCAATAATTAGAATCTAATTAAAGCTGCCCTCCACACAAAAAACGCCACCTTAGATGAACACCTCTAACCCAAACACAATGCCAAGGAAACTCCCCCTCCACACCACTAGACAAAGCCCAGTAAAATGACAAAATCGAGAAAACACCTTCTTGCACCTGACCCCCACACACCAAGACATCCTCCCTCACCCCCCTAAACCCGCACCCAATACAAGAAACTCAGTAAATCCATCAACTGCCCAACCTCCCAATCTTGAACCTGCCAGCGCAATATACTATCCCAAACCACCTCACCTCCAACCCCATCTAGATAAGATGTCACCACAGCCTCCTGATCAATGGCAATACGAAAAATCAATGGAAAACAAGACTGCAAAGAAACTTCACCACACCATTGACATCTATTAATTATTTAAATTTAAGCAAAAAGTAACAAGCATTCAACATCCAATATGCATAAAAAGAACTAAGAAAAGGGGATAAAAAACTAGTTGGGTTGTTCCTTGAAAAAACGTAATTAAATAAAGGGACACACGAGTCCCCCCTGTGTTCTCCTCTTCGACACCGCTACAACACATATTTTGGAGTATTGGTGCTTCTTAGGGTATATGTTTTTAAGCCAATTAGATTCATGTATTTGATTATTTATTTGTTGGAATAAATGTTATGTTCATGCTTTATTATTTGAAATGTTTTCATCTAAGAAGCAGGGACATAGACACGGATACGACACGGATATGCCGACACGGCAATTTTTCAAAATTTCAGGACACGGCACATTGGGGGATACATGAGAAAAATAATATTTTTATATATTTATGTCATATATATATTACAATATTCATGAATTTAGAAAATAAATACTAAATCAATATTGTGTTTTATTTTTTAAAATTTTTTTATTGTGATTTATTTATAATAAACTATTTGTTTATTTCTTTTCTTGGATTGGTTTGCAATATAGTTTTTCCCACATCATGCTTTGACATGATGGGCTTGATTTTTAAACCTGCTTGATGTAGTCCAAGTAGAAAGCTATGCACAATGAATTGGGTCTGTGGCAATTTAGAATAAAACACCCACAAAGCCCATAACAATGTACAACAGACCAACTAAAAGAGAGCCTACCCCATTAAGTCGAAAAAAATAAAAAATGAATCTGAACCTAGGATGCCTCTGTTGAAGAAGACGAAGTTGAACCAAGTAAGTATGCTTCTTCTTATACTGTTATTGTCTCTTGTGTGACTTCTTCCTTCATCTCTTTCTCAGTGAATCACAGATCTAGATTTCCTACAAGTAGCATGAGCAAAATCAGTGATTTTTTTATTTGTTTTTTTGGCCATCATTGTGTCCGAGAAGTGTTCGGAGATTGTTGGAGGTGTGTCCAGCAACTAAAAGAAGTGAACAAAAGTGGGACACAAGAGAGGGCATGTCTGACACGTTTTTGCCGCGTGTTCGAACTTGTCCGTGTCCTAGATGTGTTGGACACTAATACGTTAGGCTAGATGGAGTGCATGTGCTTCATAGGTTTTCATATATAATGGACTTGATTCATGAGATGAATGTTTTAACATCATGGTTATATTAAATGTGCTTTATGTAGGTAAAGGAGTTTCATTTACACAAGATCTCCCAAGTTTTGCAACTTGGAAATTTCACAGTTGTTAATAGAATTAGGGTCTCTGTTAGGTCAACAACATAATTAACTTTTATATGGGTGGTCGGGCTTGTCCAACTACAATATGACATTTTCAGAATACGTCACTTCATGGTTCATTTGAGTAATGTGGTGTGGGAAATACTAATTTAAGGGATGTGTTACATGATGTCTATCATGGAATTCCTAGAACACATCATTTCTTTTCTATCTCAGTTTTGCTACTTACTTCCAATGTTCCCTTTTTTTGTTGGTTATATATTTCTTTTTGATAATTAATTATCTCCAAATGTTAATACTACAGGCATTGATATGGAAAATCCAGTTATTGATGTCACTCCATCTCCCCTCACTGCTTATACATCATTTTCTCATGGTGCCAAAGGTGTTTTATTGTGTGAACGCGTTGGAGTTGCTGGTCAGTCAAGATTGGAACTTGGGAGTTATGCCAGTGCATATCAGGTTAAATTGGTCCCATCTGCAGTAATTCCTAAGAGACTGCACAACAAAATTCAGATTTGTTTTCACCAGTAAGTGAAATGTCCTGGAATTTTGACTCTTTTAACTCCCACCCTCTTTCTCTCCCTGATACTCTACGTTACATGGACTTGGGTACAAGTGTCGGGTGCGGGTATGTATCTAGGGGCCGGACTCGGCAAACCTCTAGATGAGGGATACGCGAGTACATCTAAAAAGTACCCAAAATTAGACACGAGTATGTGGATACGTGGCTAAACATGGATGTGTCAAAAAAATATTATGTATTTTTTTGATAAAGTTACAATAATTTATGGCTCAAAATGATTACATATTTTTATGATGATGCTACACATTTGTAGTTAAAAAATATTGAATAAAAATTATATATAACGTTATTAAAAAAAATGAATAATTTATTTTCCATGGATATAAGTTAAATTCCAACTCCTTAATTAGTATTAGACCCATACATGAGAAACACACGTAAGACCATCTCCAAGGCTGCATCTAATATGTCATCAAATTTAAATTTGATGAAAAACGGCAACTGTTTAACCTCTAACCCTTTCATCAAACTCATATCAAATGAGGGATGAACCCAGACTTTCATCAAATGGAGGCTTTCATCCTTTATCAAATTTAAGTTGTTATCGTTGGGCCAGATATCCTCTCGGATGTCCCCCAAAAGCAACTTTGACAGCCTTTTTTGTTCATATCCGGACGACCTCCTGGACATCTGCCCGAATGTCCTCCAGGACAACTGGGGATGTGAAAAAATCTAATGAAAATTCTAGGTTTAGTATTAGATTGAACGGTATCAAATCAAACTTTTCATCAAATTTTTACTCAAATTTGATGAAATTTTTGATTCAACGTTGGAGATGCTCTAAAAGCCAGCTAGGTCAATAGCCTTATTATTTTTATTGGAAGCCCCATTTTATTAACAGACCAAAGTGTATCCTAAATAAGCCCAAATGCACCAAACCCTTTAATATGACCCTAGCAGCCATCAACGAAGATGAATATAGAAGACGGAGATGATGAACGGCGACGACGATGAGGTCTCGAGCCATGTTTCTCTCTCTCTCTCTCTCTCTCTCCTCCTCCTTTGTTGCTGCCATGAAAAATAGAAAAGAAAATCGACCGTATCCATTCGTATTTAGCCGTATCCTGGCCATATTCCTTACCCGTGTTGTGTTGTGTTGACAGGGGTACCTCTCAAAATACAAAGAGTCCGTGTAACGTAGCTGATACTTCAACGCGATAGTAATGTTGATTGAAAATAGTATCTCACATAGAAAGTGTTTTGTAGGAATGCTTCACGTGGTTTATGTCAATGTGAAACCGATGAATGGAAAACTGTCCACAATGAGCTTTGGAGCTCTGTAATGTCACCTTATGAGGACAGATATGTTGATGTGAAGTTTGTTGATAAAATTGCTGGTTATGTGACGGTAACAGTTGATAAAGGTCAGGGATTTATCTCCTGGTGCTTGGGTTTAATTTATCTCTGTCTGTCTCCCTCCATCTTTTGATGTTTGTCTTTGGCTTTTGTGGTTTGTG
>JAXFYN010000503.1:0-30076 GCA_036172215.1 Camellia granthamiana
ATGACAAGGAGACAAAAATAAGGCTATTTCTAAGCCTGATTAAGGCTGAAATCCGGAGCCAAATAAGTCTAACAAAGCATGCAAAATAATGAACCAAAGAGAGGTCTTGAGACAAGTAGTATATAGAAAATTCAAACAGCAAAATTTCCTTCTACAACATTGAAGAGGAGCCTAAAATATGTATATTTACAGTAGATGGAAACCTCAAAATCAGAATAAAATCATGCTAGAAATGCCATGCAAAATAGGGCCACCAAAAGGGCTACAATGAAAAGTATGTAAAGCATTCACCAAATAGCCAAACATTCTTGATGAAACATGTAAAGGGGGTCAAAATAAGACCCCTTTCAGTTCTGACCAAGGGCCAAAACCAAAAACACAAAGGGCTACAAAACCATGCAAAAATCAAGGCCTAAAGAGGATTATGAAGGGAGATGGTACAAGCTTTCACCAAACATGGTTGAGCCCTTCTTCAATGTTGAAGAGGGGCTCAAAATAAGCACTTTATCAGTTCATGGAAGCCACGAAATCAGATCATACATAGGCTAGAACTTTGATGCAAGAAATGAGCTAGAAAGAGGGAAATGACCACTCACCCTTGTAAACAAGTCTTGGCTGCTTCTTTGCTTGAGAAGTGGTGCCTCCTAGCTGCTAGAAAGCTCCCTTAGCTACTGGAAATGGATTGGTGGTGGTTGTGCTTGAAGATGATGAAGAAATGGCCTAGAACCTTGAAGCTTTTTAGGGTTTTGGCTATGGAAAATGGAAGCTTTTGAATATCCAAGGCTCAAAGATTTTTTTTTCTCCTCTCCAATGAGGTTCGGCAGCTGCTGGAAATAGACAAGAAAGAGGGACTAAAAGGAGGGCCAAAGGGTTGGAAATATCTCTCCAAATATCTAGATATTTTGAAGGCAAAATATCTAGATATTTTGAGGGCAAAAAAAAAGATTTTGTTCGGCCACGAAGTGGGCATCTGAGACCGCAGCGTTCTTCAGAATGATGAAACAGAGATACCTGCCAAAAATCGGAGAAAACCGATGCAAAATGAATGCTCGGGGCCTAAACCGCGAAGTTCGGGGTCCCGAAAATGGGCTGCCGGGCACCGGAAGTGGTGTTCAGCTGCGAAGTGGGTATCAGAGACCCCAGTGTCCCTCGGAAGGACCAAACAGAGGTGTCTGCCAAAAATGAACAGACATTGATGCAAAATGAATGCTCGGGGCCAAAACCGCGTGGTTCGGGATCCCGAAAATGGGCTGCCGGGCACCGGAAATGGTGTTCGGCTGCGAAGTGGGTTTTTGAGCCCCCAGTGTCCCTTAAATGGGAGTAAATGAGATGCATGCCAAAAACCAGAGAAATCGGAGATGGTTGGGCGGTCCCGAACTGAGGCACACGGCCTGACGGCTCCGAAAACCGGGAACCGGGCTCCGAAACGGGCAATATGGCCTACGGCCACGAGAAGTAGCTCACAGCCACCGGGAGATAGTCTACGGGACCACTCCCTTCCCTTAGGAAAGAAAACAGAGAAAACCGAGCCTGGTTCGCAAACCGAGACAAGGTAGAGAAGAAAGTTCGGAAGTCTGGAGGCAGGGCGCACGGCCGCGACTCTTAGACTTCTGAACGAGCACAGCATGCAACATCACCGAGTGCTCAATCGGTGACGTCTGAGTCTTAAGGTCGGTCAAAAATGGGGTGTCTACAGCGTGCCCGCATGCACGCATTTCGAGGCATCTCATTTTCATAGCATTGTGCATGCTAGGTCATATGTTAGCTGCATTTCATGCATATCATGCATATTGCATCGTGTTCGGGATAGGAGTTAGCCCGGGCACGGGAAACGAGGTACGTTCCGTACTCCGAGTGACGGAACGGATCTCAATTCCCAAGTCACCGACACTCCGGATTATCCATGATGGAGTTAGGTTTTGTCGTAGCATTCACATGCATTCATCCTATATTGAGTTGTGCAATTCGGCTCCTCGGCCATCATGCATCGATATACGTGATTGGTGGCACGAGGATCGAGGCATGCATATATTTGTGAAATACATTGCTATGCCCTTTTCCTGCTCTCTGTTGCAGCAAATGAAGAATCAGCAACTTTTCGGAGTCTGGCACGCATTTCGAGAAACATTGCAAACAGAGGCTAATTGGGGCATCGCCGTGGATTTCCGCGCAAAGCAGCCCAAACATACATCGTTCATCAGAATCAAGGCAGCCCCCTGGCTTGCATGCCAGTTTACTTTTTTTTCTTAGTTAATTTGTTAATTAATTAGGAATTTGTACATTATTTGGGGCTGTAATATTTTAGACTATATTATTCTTTCATTCGGGACTGTATATTTATTCGGACCCTCTGCGCGAGGGCATAATTGTAATAAGTGTGGGTGTGTGTGATGTATGTCTTCCAACCGCACGTCTTTCTTCCCTTTTATTTACCAGTTTATGATGGTTAGATATAGGGCATATTTCAATTAGCATACAGTATGACAGCATGTTTGCATCATTCATCTGTTTTGCACGCACCAGGCTCGGCGCATCATACAAACTGCATTTGTATTTCAATTCCAAATTGAATACGTGTTAGTTGTAGCATTTCATATGCCATGTTTAGAATAGTCGAGCCTGCTATAGTTTGCATCTTTGCATGTGTTGCATTAGGCAATTCTGTGTATCTAGGATCATGCATGGATTTCTAATGAGCTTTTGTTTTAGCTTGGAGTACTCGGTGAGTTTTATGCTTTAGCATCCTTGCATGCGTGTGAGTGACTGCCATGAATAGCATGCTTGCCATGAGGCTATTTGCTTATATGATACAACTGCCTGAATGCCTGTGGGTGGAGGTTGTGTTATTTGGATTGGGACAATTCATCAAATGTTTGTTTTAAGCCCACTAGATAGTGGCAACACCATGTTTTCTAAGCCCACCTGAGGGTGGCAAAATCTGCATTTTTAAGCCTACCTGCGGGTAGCAAACCATCCTTCAAACAAACAAACATGAAATGTTTTGTTCCAATTCAGACGACTCAGTCTATACTTGTATGCTGTGCGCATCACATAGTAACCTAGGCTAATAACCGGAATAAGAGCATACAATGTTTTCAAAATCAGATATCATGGTTAGTAGAGGCCGGTCTTTGACCGGGCGAGCGGGGGTGCTCACGAAGTGACCTTCCCCAATTGTACCCAAGTTCCCGAGCCGAGGCAACTTTGGTGATGACAAACACGTGGCCTTTGGCACCGAGTCAGGGTTTCCTAAATTTCCCCATTAAAAAATATTTAGGTGGCGACTCTGTATCTGGCAAAGCAGTCCATGTTTGGCACTTCTTTCAAAAAAATCTGTTTTCAAAACGATTTGCCGGATTTGGACTCTTTGGTTCGAGATTTAGAACCGTGACATTTGAGTCCTTCGAACTGTAGTGACCCAATATCGAACCAGAACGGGGAGGACTCACACTCCTCTCCCCGGGATGTGTTCGGGGACGTCTACACAAGGGTTCATCCTTCTAGAAGGAACCAAAGGGGCTCAAGGGTGCAAAGGGTTCATCCCCGTGTATGGGGAGTGGTGATGGTGCATTCCAGCTGGCACAGCTGGCATGCACCATGACTGAGGGGTGCAAAGGGTGCAAGTCGGCCGGCAGAATAGGTCATCGGCCACAACAAAGTGCCGATCGGCAAAATATAGTGCCGACCGGCCATTGGTTTTAAGAAACCACTGCCGGTGGCACCCACAAACGGCCGGTGATGGGTGGGGGCAGCCGGTGGAGTGTGGGGATGGCCAACAAGCCATTCCCTGCCCTCCAGGGCAAAAACACAAGTGTTTGGTGCCAAAACCATACACGGAACAGCCGAGTTCGGAGATCCTGAGGCAAGGTACGTAACCAAGACCTCCGGGAATTCCAAACGAACACAAACGTGGATGATCACCGGGTGTTCAAACGGTGACGTCCAAGTCTTAAGGACGGTCAAAAATGGGGTGTCTACACTATGTTAGAAATCCATGCATGATCCTAACTATACAGAAATGCCTAATGCAACACATGCAAAAATGTAACTACAACAGGCTCGGCTATTCTAAGATGGCATATGATGATGCTACAGCTAACATGTATTCAACTTGAAATTGAAATTTAATGCAGTTAGTATGATGCGCCAAGCCCGGTGCATGCAAGACAGATGAATGGATGCAAACATGCGAGCATAAGTATGCTAATTGAAACATGACCTAGAACTAACCATCAAAGCAGGTAAGTAAAAGGGAAAAAGATGTGGGGTTGAAAGACATACATCACACGCACGCACACTTATTACAATTGTGACCTCGCTCGGAGGGTCCGAATAAATATTACACTCCGAATGAATAATTGCAGTCCGAATAAATAATTAAATATTACAAAACCCTAATTAATTAACAAATTAACTAGGAAAGCAAATAAATTAGCGTGCAAGTCTATGGACCACCCCAGCTCTGTTCTGAATGATGAATGATGCATGCTTGAGTTGCCTGGCGCGGAAATCCATTGCGATGCCCCGATTCGCCTCTGTTTGCAATTAATGCTAGAATGCTGTGCAAAGCTCTAGAAGGCTACTGATTTCTGATTTGCTACAATAGAGAGCAAGAAAGGGGCATGGCAAAGTATTTTTACATATGTATGCACGTCTCGATCCTCGTGCCACCAATCACGCATCTTGATGCACGATGGCCGAGGAGTCGAAATGCATGACTCGATGTGATATGAATGCACATGACAACACAACAAGGCCTAGACTCCATCATGGGTAATCCGAAGTGTCGGCGATTGGGAATTGAGACACGTTCCGTCACTTGGAGTATGAAATGTCCCTCGTTTCCCGTGCTTGGGCTAACTCCTATCCCAAACACAATGCAAATGAGATGGCATACACAATGCGACTAACATGTAACCTAGCATATGCAATGCTATGGACTAAAATGGCATACACAATGCACGTGATGTAACATGGCATACACAATGCTCTAACATGCAACCTAGCATACGCAATGCTATAGACTGAAATGGCATACACAATGCACGACGAACTTACACCAACATGAGTGGACTTCAGCCACACTCACATCAGTGGCCATACGATAGGAAATGAAACAACCGAAATGCACGCAAACGCGCACAAATGCCAAGGACCGATCCTAAGGCATAACATGCCACTCTACCAAAGCATGGCAAGGGATACAATATGGCATACAAACACATATGATACAGCTTTGAAACATGATAAACAATGGTCTCGAATCATGCAAACATGGCACACAATGCAAGCTAGGGGGCCCGGGTGTCGAAACTAGTGAAGTGCGTTACACTAGAGGTACCCAAAGCAATGCACCAAAGGAAAAACCAACCCCAAACAGACCCTAGGCAGGCTTGAAACAGTGGGAAATTGGCCTAAAATGATGGCTCAACATGCATGAAAATGAAGCTCATTCATTGGTCGGTAAACAAGGCATTCACGCACAACTCTCAAGCACACTTAAAGAGATGAAAACATGGCAATATGGCATTCAAACCAGCTCTGAAATCTGATGAAAAATGACCTTAAAACATGAACACACCTCAGCACATGCATGCAATGGAACTTAAAACTCAAAGTTAAGCATGGGTATTGAACTACAAGCATGCAAAACAAACATCACTTGACCATGACGCCTAAAAATAGAGCTAGGGTAGTCCAAAATAAGCACATTATCAGTTTCAAGCATGGCCCAAAAGTGCTCACATGAAGGGCTAAATCAACATGCAACCTAGGCTAGTAAGCATGGTTTACATGGCATGTATATGAAGCACAAGAGAGGTCACAAAACTAGCCAAAAACAGAGACATGATATATCAAATAAACCCCAAATAACCACTGAAATGCATCCAATGCATGCAAAAATGATGAGCTCCTTTGGAGGGCCATGCAAGGGGTTACTCAACACACACAAGATAAACACTTAGCATGGCAAAACCAACTCTGGAAATCAATTATGACAGCCCTAAAACTCACCAAAAAGGCCCTAAAAATGGTCAACAAAGCATGCAATGAAAGGTCCCCTTGAAAGGCCTTAACGAGGATTACTCCACACATGCATAAGGGACATGAAATATGGCCAAAAGGGCCTCAAACAGAGCCAAGGCAGACCTTGAAACTCTCCAAATTGGGCTTAAAAAGTGACTTCACAACATGCAAGTGAGGGGCCCTTTGGAAGGCCAACAAAGCTAGTAAAGAGAATGAGGGGTGAGAGGGTCACCCCTCTATGATTTTGATGCTCAAAGACACATCTAAGCCACTGAAAATCTGCTGAATTTCAGTGGCTAAAAGGTCAAATCAAGGCCAATGCAAATGCTCACATGCATAGCTCAAAACATGAAGAAATAAAGCATGAATGGGGGGAGATGATCCCAAACAGAGAAGTGACCTCAATTAAACATATTTATAAGCTCAAAAGGGAACTTTTTCTAGTTTATGACAAATCTCAAAAATGCTCACAAGTAGGACTAAGATATGATGCAAAATAGGCCTACAAAGAGGGATTAAGCATACAAGGATGTAGGAGACCTCAAACAGAAAAGTGTCCTTATACAATCTTCAAGAGGAGCTCAAAATATGACACTTTTCAGTTTATGACAAAGCCCAAAAATTCTTACAAATAAGGCTAACCAATGGAGCAAAAAAATGCAAGTTTAAGGGAAATAGGTACTTACCCTTGAAGCACAACAGAGCAGGAGCTTTTGGACCAAGTTGGTGAACCTTCAACCCCTTCAAATCAGTCCCAAAGTGCTGGAATGGATGGTGGAGGTGTGGTGCTAAGGGTTAGTGTGCAAATGGTGCAAGAAAACTAGGGTTTGGAGCTTGGAATAGTGAAACAATAGAGGGAAGGGTGTATGCCTTAGACAAAATTGTTGAACCCTTGCCAATGGAGCTCAGCCTCTCCTTTATAGAGGAGAGGCTCTAAAATATCTGCAAGAGGCCTCACATCTCCTCCATACACGTGTATGGAGGATGGTCCAAATGCCTCACAGCTGTGATGCATTCAGAGAGAGCAAAAAGTAAGAAGCAGGCCGGCCAGTTCAAGTGGCTGGCCGGCCACTCTCCCTGGTTGGCCGACCAGGGGTCAAAATGTTCAAGAAGGAATGCTGGCCAGCCACCCCAGAAAGGTGGCCTCCCAGATGAGTGCAACACAGCTGTGTGGTGAAAAACCAGAAAAGGTGACCTAGGAGAGAGAAAAACCAGTTTTTTAGCAAGGTTCAAAAGGGTCAAGATGAATTACTGGTCGGCCTACCCATATTGGTGGCCTCCCAGATGAGCACAACACAATGGTGGTATGAAAAGCCAGAACTTGTGGCCCAAAAGTGAGAAAAACCAGTTTTCTGTCAGAAAAACCGGCTTTAGAAGAGAGAAAATGAGAAAACTGATTTTTCAAGGGAAAAGGTGGCCTCCCACCATACTACTACCTCCCTAACAATGAAAATAGGGTCCCTACCAAAAATGGACCAAGACGAATGCAAAACGAAGGTTCGGGGGCCAAAACGCGCAGCTTGGGGCCCCGAAAAAAGACTGTTAGGCACCGGAAGTGGCGTACGACCACGAAGGTGGTCTCTCGGGCCACAGTGTTCCTCTAAAGGGAGGAAATAAGGTGTGTGCCAAAAACCGGAGCAAACGGAGGTAGTTAGGCGGTCCCAAACTGAGGCACACGGCCGACGGCTCCGAAAACCCGAAACTAGTCTCCAAACGGGATGAATGGCCTACGACCACGAAACGTAGCCTACGGCCACTGAGAGATGGTCTACGAGACCTCTCCCTCCCTTCGGGAAGAGAAAACAGAGAAAATCAGGACCTGGTTCGCAAACCGAGGCAAAACACAAAAGAGCCCTGAAGTCCGGAGGCAAGGCTCGCAGCCGAGACTCTGAAACCTCAGAACGAGCATAATATGCAACATCACCGAGCGCTCAACTGGTGACGTCTGAGTCTTAAGGTCGGTCAAAAATGGGGTGTCTACAGCATCCCAATTCACAGACAAATTAAAGATGAGTCTATTTTTTCACATGGTTAAACCATAAAAGAGAGCTCTTTTACGATCACCATTCGTTGATGTGTGACATGTATCAAAGAGGTTTTCAAAGATGATAATCAAAAGAACACTAAAATCAAAGGAAACTTTCAATTTTGAAGAAAACTTTTGATTTGGTCCCCATTTGCAGAACATTATTTTAGTACAGTAAGCACACCAATATAATTTGTAGTAGCAAAAGAAACAACATTTTGATAAGAAAAAAAGTCACTACACCTTGAGTAGCTGGAGATCTGTCTTCAACTCATGGGTGAGGGTTTGGGCAGGCATGTCAAACCTATTCATAAATATACAACCAACTAACCCACCCACATCACTAAAACTCAAAAAATTATTCACAAAAAATTAAAAAATATATATAAAAAAGTTAGATCCGCACGTACCAATTCTTTCCAGCAGTATCTTTGACTTGCTTCCTTAGTAATTTGTTCAATTTTTTAGGGTTGTTCGGTGGAACAAACAAGCCATCTATGAGCTCTGTGTTAGATTTATATACCGTAGCACTACTACTACTACTTTCAGGCAAAGTTCAAGAAGGCTTATCAGACCCCTTTTTGGTTCCAGATGGAAGTGGAGGCAGCTTCAGTTCCCATGAAAGACCAATCACTAGTTTGCTTTTAGCTGCTTCGGCCATTCCTTCTGATTTGAGCATCCAACAACCCAAGAAACAATAATTTCTCCCAATATATACATGTGATGTATATGCTCAGATAATGCTAAAGGTGAGCACGGTTTGATTTAGTTCGGTTTTAAAATAAACCAAGACCAAGCCACTACTTACAGTTCCATAAATTTTTGAACTAAACCGAACCATGAAAATTTTGTAACCAAACCAAACCGAATCATGAAAATGCGGTTTGGTTCAATTTGGAATCACAATTTTTGTAAAACTTGTCATCGTTCACTATATGATCGCAACATACATTAAATAATATGCTATCATTTTAAAAACAAGAATTGTTTAAATGATTCTTTAAAACTAGTTCTACAATTATATAAAGGCACATTTGCAAGAGTAGAGGGTTAACAACTTATAAATATATATGGGATACTAAAAAGGTACTCGAGTGTCTACAATAAATAACAATATATATATATATATATATATATTTAAGCGGTTTGGTTTTGTTTCATACCAGAACCATAACTATAAAACCACAGACTGAATCATAAAATACAGTTCGCCTAACGGACCGAACCATGCATTGAGAAGACCAAACCAAACCATTGGATTTGATCTGGATCGTATAGTTTTGCTACTTTTTTTTTGATTTTTTAACTTAGCCCTAGATAGTGTGCACACTTTGAGTTCAAGCACGATGGCTAGGGTTTATTGGATAGGGCTTTCGGAGATATCATGGTTTGGTGAGCAATATGTGCTTGGGCTTTTTATGGGCTCTTGATGGGCCTTGTTTAACTTCCAACTACTGTCCAATTTGCCTAATAAAATGAAGGGTAAATTACACTAACCTCCCTTGAGGTTTAAAGAAAATACAATTAGCTCTACAATTTTGACATAATTACACTAACTTCCCTTTTAGTATGGTTAAAGCAATTGAAAGTAATGTCAATAGTGAGTAGACTTCGAAATAAACAAAGACAAATATACATTTCAGTAGGAAAGATATGATAACATCATTTTTCATTCATACGACTAACGATTTATTGCTGAAAAAAGGCCCAAGTGTTATGTAAATTAAAACCTTGAGGGATGCAATTGTAATTATATCAAAAGTGTGGGGCTAATTTTATTTTCCTCAAACCTCAAGGAGGTCTGTGTAATTTATCCTAAAATAAAATACTAATGCCCTATTTGGTAACATTTATATTTATAATTTTTTGGGAATTACAACAAAAAAAAAAAAAAAAAAACACTCAGGTTTTACCTTGTTAACAAATCAAACTCTAAAATTTTAATTATTTCAATTTAAACCCTCAACTTTTAAAATTGTATCAATTATGACCATCCGTTTGTAGCTATTAGTTATAACTAATAGAGAATGGGCAATTTACACAATTTAATCACTGTTTTTCCCTTCATTACTATTGACAATCACCCTTTATCCTTACCGTAATCCATTACCACCCTTCTTCTTCCCCAACTCACTGCCACCGCTTTATCCATTTTCCCCATCCATTGTTACTCCTTCCATTCCCTAGTCTATAACCACCACCGCCATCCAACATCACCAACAAAAAGTGGTTAAATTGTCTAAATTATTCCTATTTTGTTAGTTATAAATGACAAATGGTTAGAATCTATGAAGCATGGGTGCAGGGATAGATATTGGTACGTATACATTATGGGTACACCAATATGGCACAATCTTAAAATACAACTAGGATACGTCAATAAATTTTTAATTTTTTAAAAGTTTTTTATAATGCTTTATGAAAATCTTTCAATTCAAGCACTTGCAAATCTTTCACTTCAAGTATATAACATATAGAATAACCTATGTTGCACGAACATGGACACGTGACACGACACAGATACGCTGACACGTTAATTTTCAAAAAATGCCGGACACAACATGCTAAGGACACGTTAAAAATATATTTATTTATTTATATAATATTCGTCACATATATAAATATCTTATTTAAAGTTATAAAAAAAATAATTTAACACTAATTAAAAATTTAAACATTCAGTTGCAAACATCCAAAAATGAACATTTAGCAAAAATATAACACTACAAGAATTTTCACTTTTGGCGATTAAATTTTTAGTCGCCAAAAGTTAATTTTAGTTGCTGAAGGGTTTCAACGACTAAATTATTTGGTCGCAGAAGTAGTCATGGAAGAATTGTCGGTAAAGGTAATTAGCGACTAAAATTATTTTAATCGCCATATGTATTCAATTTCTGACTAACTTTTTAGTCGCCAAAAAGTTGGACATAAAATTAAATTAGTACATTTTCGGCGACCAAACTTTTAGTCACCTAAAGTCCCACATTTTTAGCAACTAAAATTTTAGTCGGCAAAGAGATCTTGTTTGGCTACCAAATATTTGGCCGCCTAAAGTCCCACATTTTTTGCTACTAAAGTTTTAGTCGGCAAAGAGTTCTTCTTTTGGCTACTAAATATTTGGTCGCCTAAAGTCCTACATTTTTTGCTACTAAAGTTCTAGTCAGCAAAAGTGTTTTTGTTCTTTAGCTTTTATTTTTAGCTACGAAGTATTTTAGTCGCCAAATGTTTGATTTTCTTTTGGCTACAAAACTTTTAGTTGCCAAATGTCTTTTTTTTTCTTTTTTTTTTTTTGAAATTTTAGTTGCTAAATGTCTATTTTTGGCAAAATTTATGAGAAGAATGATACGAGACATGAGCAAATAATTGACCAAACTGATGAGAATACATATTAATTATATTTAAACTGATGAGAATACATACACAGATAATCTCAATCTCAGAACAGAAAATTTAAACTGATGAGAATACACAGAGAACATATAAACGGAAAATACATAAAACAGAGAATACACAGATAATCTGATTGAGATTATATTTAAACTAATGAGAATACATACATAGATTATCTGTGTATGTATCAGTTTAGATTACCTAATCTCAGAATACATATTAATTATATTTAAACTGAATCTTCGCCACTACATCTAAACTGATTACCCAATCATAGATTACCCATTCAGTTTAATCCATTTAAATGTAAACTCATTCATATGTTGCTAGGCTTAGTGTAAACCCAATCTGCAAACTGAGTAAACTGAAGATTCAGTTTACAGTTTAACTGTAAACCCCATCTTCAATTTAAATGTAAACTCAATCTCAAAATACATACACAGATCAGATAATCTGTGTATGTAAATTTCATACACAGATTTACATAAATAATGACGAGTAGAATACATGAGAGAGAAAATTTCAATGAAAATAATTAGAATACATGAGATTAGATAGACAATTAATGGATTAGGGCTTTGAAATTAATGAGAGAGACAGGAAAAATAGGGGGAAATGTATCAAACCCTAAAATCAAACCCATTTACAACATGAAACCCATAAAACTTTAGTAATGAAACCACGTCAAACAAACCCATTTTAGAAATTAAGAAAAAATTAATCGGAATGGGTAGAATAAAAACCCTAGAGCAAGAGTTCACAGTTAGGGAAATAGAAGACGGGGTAGAGAGAGAGAGAGAGTGAGACCGAGACAGAGAGCAACAGAGCAAGAGAGCGAAAGGGAGCGAACTTGTTAGCGGCGGTGGCTGTGGTGATTTGCGGCGTACAGGGAACGACGATGCTGAGGTTGCAAGGTCGTGAGATTTGCTGGTGATTTGCGCGGCGGAACGACAGAGCAAGAGATGTTTTGTGGCTGTGTGTATACAAAAAGAGGCAAAATGTGTGAGATAGGCGCGAAATAAATCTAAAACATTTAGAGCTTTAACGGCTAATGTTTTTGTTAGTTATCATAACTGAATCATTGGCAACCAAACTTGTGTGGTCGCTAAAAGATTTTGAATATCATCTGTTGCCAATTGGCAACTAAAGATTATTTTGTCGGCAAAAGGTATAAGACACCGACTAAAAACCAATTTAGTAGCCTAAAATATATACTGACTTAACGTTTTTTAGTAGCCTATGATGGAATATTTAGCGACAAAAATATTGTTTGGTTGCCAATAAGCTATATTTCTCGATTAAAAAATTTAACAGCTATATTATTTGGCAACCAAAAATTGTTTTCGTCGGCAATTGCTCAATAATTAGTGACTAAATAATAATTTAGTAGCCAATTGTGTCATTATTAGCGACTAAATTTATGTTAGTCGCCGATAAGCAATATACACCGACTAAAAAACTTTAGTAGCTAAATCTTTTTATTTTGCCGACTAATAAAATATTTGGTCACTAATTCCACCACTTTTGGCTATTAAAAATTGTTTAGTCACTAAAAGTGTCATTTCCTATAATGTAAATAATTTACAAAAAGATGAAACATTACAAATATAGAGAACACTTTTTTTTTTACACATATATATGTTGTGTGTAGAAAAATGTACATATTTTATTTTATTTTTGGTTCGTATATATGGGATATTACTCCATATTAGGAAAAATCGTTTAATATTTATGCACGTGATATTTCAATTAATGAAATTGCATAAAAGAAAAATAAATGAAACCGACTTTTATTCAACCGTCAACTAAGTACTTTATATTGAATAATTAACTATTCGTGACATGTTACACAAATCAGGCTTCTAACTTGATTTTGAGGTCTAGTTCCAATATATATATATATATTTGATTTTGAGGCTCATCAACTTTTTTAGCACATTTTGATGATTTCCATTTACTTACCCACAAAAAAAAAAAAAAAAGATGAATTCCATTTGAAGGGCTAGTGTTTCACTAAGATTTTATGGCAATAATTTTTATTTATTTTTAAATTTTTTACAATGGATACGACAAAAATAGGGGACGGGAAAACTATATTGCACAGTAATATGACATTAAAAAAAAAAATAAGAGAGAAAAATTATATCATTTGGAATTAGTTTAAAAAACAAGTATTATTATTATTATTTTTATTTTTATTTTTATTTTTACTTTTTCTTTTTAATTAACACTCATTTTTACAACTTTTTAGGAGTGTTAGTTTTTTAATTATTTTTTACAGCGAAAGTTAAAAATTAGAAACTAGATACATTCAAGCTTACAAAAGTAATGAAGGCATTTTTTCTTTTCAGTAATGTCAAATACTAAGAAAAATGCCCACAAAAATATTAAAGAATTTAAAATATGTTAATCACATTCATTGCATTGAAAGATACACCAAATCTAAATCTACATTTCAAATTCAGACTCCCAACACATTTTAAAATAGTTTGTTTTTTTTGGTGAGTACATAACCTCTTTGTTCAGACTAGTTCATGCAAAATGACAAGGCTAAAAACAAGATAGCATGCAGAGTTTACCAGGTGCAGTATATGTGTCTATTATTGACTACAGCACTAATGCGTAGCTTCGAATTTGAGTTTGGCCCAAATGGTTCAAAATTCATTTTTTTGGTCTTTCGGCGAGAAGACTGATAGCTGTGGTAGATAAGTGTTTCACTCGGTTGTCTGAGTGGGGCCGGTCGCCCGATAATCTGACCGAACAACCGGCAAGAAGGCTAACAGCTGCGATCGATAAGGTGACTACTGCCGTGGACAAGTATTTCACCCGGTCATTCAAGTAATCGTCCTGCCGGTCATCCGATAAACACAATTTTGGGCCATTTGAACCCCTCTCTTTTCGAACTACAAGGCATTTTTCTATTGACAATGAAACTTCACCAAAATCTCTATTTACCAAACAGTCCTCCAAAAAAATAAATAAATATATCCACTCATTACAAGTAGTTTAATTCAAAGGAATACCTTTTAACATCCCAAGCTCCAATATTCCTTCCTCCTTTTATTGTATGAACTCACTCACTCTCCAAAAACTAATTCTTCCCATTGAAACCCCCAAACACTACCTTTCACTGGTGTAGATGCCATATATATACACAAGGAAGAGAGAGAGAGAGAGAGAGAGAGAGAGAGAGAGAGAGAGGCATTTTGGTGATTCCAATGTAACTGCAAGGGTAAATTGGGAATTTTGGATTTGATCAACATAGGGTAGAGCCTTCCTCAATTATTCTAAGCATGTGGTGAACTGCACCTGCAATGTCATCTGCTGAAGTGAGTTGGCATCCTTCTTCCACCTACAATTAGAATTTTCAAATTTTAGCCCAAAACACCCCCACTTTGAATTTATTTTTTGCTAAAATTGTTTATAATTACTCAAACAGATATTGGAAACAAACATCCTTTTCTGTTCAACAATATACCCTATTCATAATCATTGAAGAGCATATATATCTATGAAATGTCTACAATGCCCTTGTAATATATCTTGTGTAAGATTTAGATAAAAGAAATATATGTGACATGTGCATAGTGTTGTTTCTGAAAACTTTTGCTTTGGTGTGAGAAACATAATGAAACTGTGTTACATATTCTAAAATTGTTTAGAAAAAAAAAAAAAAAAATTACAAGTGTAAGGATTTTAACTTCTGATAATTGTAAGGGAAAAAAACAAGAAACCCCACACAACACATCTTTATTAAGTACTCTAGTTTTCATATTGTTAATCATTTGTACAATAACTAAAAATTAGAGATAACTCATATTTTGCAATAATGGCAGTTAGAGATAACTAAAAAACCTTGGCCCAAAATGGCAGTTACACCCATATTTTGCAATTCGTGTCTTGACAACTATATTAATATGCAAACACATCGTGTTACAACGCATCTTTCTCGATATGTATTTTGACAACTGTATTAATATACATGTGTACACATAATCTAATATAGCTATCTTATTACATGAAATACACAATTCACCTAGTGTCAACTTATGTCACATTTTTTAATACCCCACTTGCCCCTATATAACTATTTAATTTTTTTATTTCAAATTTTTTTTCTCTATCTACATTCAAAATTCTTTTCTAGATGATGCTTACAATTGTCTTATGATTCTACACAAGCGTTGCGTGTGCTCAGCTTTGCATGAAATACCCAAATGTAAACTGCTAGTACATGTTTACTTACATACATACCTTAGCACTGATGGAGTAGAGAACCAATGGGTCCAAGGTGGTCACATTGAGGTGAAGGATTGTGAGGTACATTGTCTGAAAAGCTGCCACCATTTTGGATAGCTGGCTTATGCTTTTTCTCGAGAGGATTTTAAGGTTTGCATGTGTTTCAATCAAATTCACCTCAATATCTGCCACTGCCCCCTCGCTCTTTGATGCACACTTGTTTTGGAACTGAGACCATGTGTACTGTGGGTATGCAAAAAATTGCCCAAATGGGGCCGTCAAGAATTCAGCAGTGGCTGCGGCTGTGGCTGTGTTCGATGGTGCAGTTCCTCCTTCTTGTAGTAATTGGAGTTTTTGAGCTTCTAGGGATTGTAGGAGATGCTCAAGTTCTTTCACATATTCAATAGCACCACCCACTATAGAAGCTTGATCACCCTACACACAACAAATTTATTGGAATAATTACGGTTTTTTTTTTTTTTTTTTTGGAATCTTAATTCAATGTAATTTGAGGAATCCTAGTTCACCTCAAAAAAATTTAGAGTTTGAATATTATAATTTTAAATTTTGATTTAGGTCTGTAAAATTTGTCAATCTGAATTAAATTGATTTGCACCTAAGTAGGGGATTTCATGGTCCAAGTAACCCAAATTATATTGTTAATATATATACACACAACTAATTATTTTGCCACTGTTATGTTAGATTAAATAGTACTTTTAATGTATTCAACTCTGTTGCTTGAAATTTTGTGAGATATTTCTTATTTTTTAAAAAATACAATACATTGATTTAGGATAATTCAACGCTCAACTCAGGATAAATTTTTTGTGCTGAATTCATACAACTCGAGTCTAACCTGAAACCACTTGAGATAAACTCGAGCTTGGGCTAGGGCTTGAGCTTGGACAAGCCAAGTCAAGCCCTGGCAGGGTTGGACTTGGGCAAATCCCACTACACTTCATATTGAGTTTGGATAGACTGTCATCCCACAAAACCAACCCGAATTGCAGCCCTAATTTAGATTTATTATTCAAGATGATGATGATGATGATGATGATGGTAAAGAATTAGTCTACAGACTCTACACCAAGAAACCTACATTAAGGAGAACCACTAGAATTTACACACAAGAAAAAGTTCTCCATTTTTTTTTTTCTCTTGAAATGATTTTTTTTTTTTTTTTTTGTGTGTGTTCGTGTGTGTTTTTCAGCTTGATCATCATTTCTTACACTGGCTTTTAAATTGACAAACAAATAAAGCATCCAAAGCTAAAAGGCTTTGAAAAATAAAATAGAATAATAGTTTATGAATGTAAAATTAATTTGTAAACTACGAACAAATGTCACAAGACCTTTGTTTGATACCAACAACAGGTGTTTCTTTTTGTATAATCAGTAAATAAATTAGAGATAGTTATGTATTCAAAAATGCAATCATGCTATGCTCTATATGATTGAGATACATAACTAAAAAACAAAATTTTCAAAAGGATGTGTCGTTGAATCTTTTTTTTTTTATCAGTAAAGAAAAATTTCATTAATCAACATGAAATTAAAAGTACAGGAAGATGAAATGCACTGAGAGAGATTCGGACAGTACAAAGAACCCCTACTATTACTACTCACAACCATACAACCAACCCCTTTGATTGTGATGCACAAGCACAACCTAGAAAAGAGCAATGAAAAGCACCCTGTATCAACTACGTGCCCATTCTAGACAAGTTAGTTGCTGAGTGGAGCCTGTTTTTGTTTTCGTTTTTAAGTTTTGAAAAAATAAAATAAAAAATTTTGTTTAATACACTGTTTTTGAGAAATTTTTCTGGGAAAAAAAAAAACTCATTTTCACCAAAAAGTTATTCGAATTTTTGAAAATTGTTTCCACACTTAAATGAAAACTTCCATATTTTCAAACTTTGTATTGTTTTTGTTTCGAAAACACAAAAAACAAAAACGAAATCGAAAACGATACCACCACCAGAGTCACCTTCAAACAAGTTGTATTACCAAATTTTCCAAAGAACAAGATGCCTGCACTTAAATCACTTCAGTGTATATATATATATTAGAAGCTGAGCACAAGCCATGCGTGTGCAAAAAGTGCACAGAGATGAAAAAAATCAAATTTTAGAATAAAAAAGTTAAACAGTTACATTTGGGCAATTTTCAGACATGAGAAAATAAGTGTTCACATTAAGTGAGTCGTGTGGTTTTTTTTATAATAGTACATAGATATAGATATGTGATGAGATCGAAACAAACCCTTTGGACGTAAGATTCCGGCATGAGGGACCGCAACACGGCAAGGTGCTCATTCATCTGTTTCCGGCGGTTCCGCTCCACCGCAATGTGAGTCATCCTTTGTGTCTCAGCATCCTCTTTATTCTTGCAAACTTTAGGTCTCCTCCTCCTCTTCTTCAGCCCTTGCACCGCCGCACTCTGCCGCTTGTCAGCTGCTTCTGGCCCCGCCAGGCGGCAGCGGCGGTGCTTCATGGAAGAGCTGCTGTCGGAAGCACCACCGAGTTCTTGAGATTTCAGACAAGTTTCTGGCAAGAAAGTAGTCTCCGGAGAGTCATTGCAGATATATGGGGTTGCAGAGATAGTGTCATAGACTATGAAGTTTAAGAGTTCATTGGTAGAGAGTGCTTCTAAAGCCATTCGTTTTTTGTGTTGTGATTTCTATGTAATTCTACCAGTATTTCAAAGTTTTGAGTCATAGCCCAAATGCTGTTTGACTTGCCCTAATTTATAGACCTAACCTATTTTACAGCATAACCCATTTCTTGAGAGGGAGAGAGAAATCTAGAGGGTTAAAGCAAAAGTCTACTTGCATAGAAATGAGATACAAAAATAACAATTCTACATAACTAAAAAAATTATTTTAACAAAGTAAAAGTTACATCAATGGGTCACATAAAATTAAGTGTGATTCACACCACACTCAATTTTAAATCTATACTGAATATCTCACTTTCGGGATAAGTTTTGAGATACAAATTCTAGGTATATAGTACTTCTCCTACAAAAAAAAAAAATATTGAGTAATATGAATCTTAGTAAGTACTGAAGTGTTGATCATTAGACTTTAAATTTTGGAATAAAGGTAATTTAATATTGTGATTTACTATTCTTGTTTATAACAATTTTTTCTCATTTTTTCATATCTCACCCCAAAATGTTTAACAAAAAATCTCACACAAAAGAGAGATAAAAGTATCTCACATATGTGGACCTCACACGTAAACCTCCCCTCATGTCTACTCTGAAATTTTTTATGTTCTATTTTAGCAAATTCAGTAAAAATAAAAAAAATACGAAAAATAAGAAAGTAGAATTTTTTGAAAAATATTTTCTAAAAAATAAAAACAAACAAGCTAATTATTCTTGTGTATTCTATCTTTTATTTTATATTTAATTTTTGTGGTTATAGCAGAATTGATAAAAGAATATGATAGTGCAAGTGAGAGGGCAGAAAAGGTATTGTGCTTTTGTGCTTCAAAAAGTGAGAGAAAAAAGGGAAGAGAGAGAAAAAGGGGGGCTGGGCTGGGCTAGTCTCTCTCTAGAAGGGCATTGTTTTCCTTCCCAATTAGCATAGATGCTGTCAAAAGCACACTGCCACAGTTTTGGCAGTGAAAGAAAAGTGTGGGGGGACCCAAAATCTATATAGAAAAATATGCATAAAAACAACACCACTAGAGCTGTGCAAAAGCTACTCTTCTTCGCCGTTAATTTTGTTTGTTGTTTTTTGAGTTTGGGGTTTACAAGAAAATTGTTGAGTACCCTTTTGTTTCACATTTATATCTTTTCCTTATATATATTTTTTCCTTATATATATATTTTTATATGTATTTTTAGTTCATGTACAATGGATATACCATGTGTGATGTGTCTCACTAAACATTGTAAAAAAATTAAAATTAAAAATAAAGATATTCAAAAGTTTTGATGATTGCAAACTTTTAATCATGTGTTGTCTTTCATCACTATGTCAATGTGTGGTGGAGATCAGGTGAGGTCTTACAATTGCTTTATCCAGTAGTCTTTTTGTTTTTTTAAAATCTGAAAAAATTAATGCATTTGGTAATTATTAAAAAAAGTTATTTTTTATGTCTTTTCAAACTTATTTTTTTAATGAAAAATTCTCATATTATTTTATAGTATTGTGAAATCCTTGTAAAAGCACATTGAAATATCAGAAAATATTGAATGTAAAATCATCTTTTCACAAATTTGCTAATTTTTTTTTATTTATAGAAAATAGAAATTAATTTGGCAAGAATAAATACCAAAAATATATTTAAACTTTTAAAATTATTTCCTCCTCAAATACAGAAAAAATCATATGAAAATGATATATATATATATTTTTTTTTGGCCAAATTATTATTTTTTAAATTATCAAAAAAGAGTCCTGAAATCCAAACCAAAAACAAGAGAACTCAATGGTTGTTAACCAACGAATATTTGTTTGATTATATATAATATGTTAGGGACTATTATTAGGATTAATAATAATGAAATTAGTTGTTTGTTTTTGGAAGAATTATAGCACAGTGTGGGGAAGTGGTTTGGAAATACTCTTCAGATCTTGGGAGACGCTAGTAATCCTCAGCTAGTCACCTGAAAAGATGCAAACACTCCGGTCGGGGATGCCGGAATTAGCACTCCGACAGACAAGTTAGTTCAGACACTCAGGATAGCTTGTCTTCTAAGTTAAGTGAAGTGATTCTTACATACTTTTCTATACCCGTTGTTCTTGTATTTATATTTGTTCCTTCTAATCCTCGGGGCCAGGGCCTACTTTTTAATCATTGTCCTTTCTTTTATTCGGCCCTAAGGACTTACACTTATTCGGCACATATATTATATTCGGCTTCCTACTCTCGTAGGATACAGCCGATTAACATCAGTCTTCTAATGGTACGTACCTTTTGATTTTTCCATATTTTCGGCCCCCACACACAGTGAAACAGAGAAAAAAAAATAACAAAAACATATGAGTACAAGTGATTCTATGATGAAGTGCATGTAATGGAGTGTAAATGTAATTTACATCCTTCCATATTTATGTATTAAAAAAAAAATTGTAAATATTTCTAGTGGGGCATAATTCCAATGACAATATAATGAATAAAGATTGAGAACTCTAATTTTGAAACTCTAAAAAAGATCTCTAATGATGTGACAAAGAGTGAGGCCCACATGTGATGTGATGTATATACCTATGTTTTCATTTTTTATTTTTTTCCTCTTATTACATTATTAAATCCCTCTATCATTATTGCAATATAATTCCTCCATTGTTTTATCACTCTTATGAGCACCGAAATGAACCCACATGCACATCAATGTTTAGTCAATTGTCAAACTGCTATTTGACAATGAAAAATCACCAATATATTGAAGCACTCAAATTATTAGATATTGAAATAAAAATAAACAATGATTACTATAATGTTAATACATTATAAAGTTTGTTTAAATTAAAATGATTGATTTTTTTTTTTTTTTGAGTTTATTTTTATATAAATTGGACAATTCTTTCAAATTTCTTAATATGTGTCATAAAGGAACACATTAACAAAATTTTATAATAAATTATAATTTAACTTTATTATTTTTTAATGATTATTTCTGAATAATAAATATTCATATAATGTTAATAAAAACGATGACAAAAAAACCAATGTATATCTCTGGTTTCAATTTTTTGAAAACTGAATTTTTTGTTTTTCATGTTTTTTGTTTTTAATGAATATTTTTTAAATTTTAAGTATCTTTTTTTTTTACTTTTTTAGATATACCTTACTTAGATATATCTAAATAGTAAATTATTTGTGAAAAAATGTTTTTTAAAAATTAATAAATATACAAAAAATACGAAAAATAGACTGAATTTTTATTTTTATTTTTTTGTATTTTTACAGATTTTTTTCATAAATATTATACTTTCTAAATGTATTTATGTTAGGTGTCTCTAAAATTTTTTTTAAAAAAAATACTTAAAATATTAAAAAAATATAGTGAAAACAAGAAAATACAAAAAATGAAAAGGTATAATTTTCTTAAAAGTAAATTCTAAAAATTAGAAACAAACAGAGGGAATAATATTAAAGGACAACAGGAATTGATACACACCATTATTGACTTTAGTTTTGAGTTATTATCATCCCCTATCTTCCTCCCTGTATATATAAGGATGGACCTTGAGGGGTAAGAGGGGCGATCACCCTACGATTTCAAAAATACCATTTATTATAATAGTATTAGTTATAATCATTTATATATTATAGAGACTCATCCCCCTTACCCTTTTCGTTTTAATATTAAAAAAAAAAAGACAAAAATAATATAAAAAAAATCTTTGTTATAACTATTGTTAATTACACATTCAAGTTCTTAGAGAATCGAATATGGTGTTAGCTGATTACTTAATTACGTTCATTGAAAAAACATTATACATGATTTTAATATCGATTCTATCATAGACATTTTTAATAACATGAACTAATGTTAAGCACAATAATTCAAGATGCCTAACTTTAACTTATAGATTGTTGGGTAAATTACACTGACACCCCCTGAGATTTATGTTTATTACAATTCACCCTTCTCACATTTGGAAAATTACACTGACCCCTTTGTTAATTTAATTTTATGTATGATGATCATTATGGTAAGAGGGGAACTGTTATAAAACTTTAAACCTCAGGGGGCAATATGTAATGAAACTTTAAACCTCAGGGAGGGAATGTAATTTTCAAAAGGTAAGGAGAAGAACTATAATAAGCATAAACTTTAGGGGTGTCAATGTAATTTACCCTAGATTGTTTTATAATTGCTATTTTTTGTGACTGTGGATACACAAAATATGTTATTTATATGTATTTTCATCTTATTTTCACTTTTTAAACTAATAAAAATTAATACTATAATTCTTACTTGGGTAAACTATACTGACACCCCCTAAGGTTTATGTTTATTAGAGTTCTCCCCTCACATTTTGGAAATTACATCTCCCTCCCCGAGGTTTAAAGTTTCATTACAAATTTCCCTCCTCAGCAATTTAATTTTTTTAAATATCAATTTTTTCCTCACTAGGTAAATTTCATTGACACCTCTCACATTTTAGAAATTACAATCCCCTCCCTAAGGTTTAAAGTAGCATTACCAATTGCCCCATCGGTTAGTCTTAGTTGGAAAAAAAAAAATTCATTGAAAAACAAATTAATTGGAAAAAAAAATATTTGAAAAAAAAATTTTGTTAGTAAAATTTTAAAATTTCTGATTAAAAACCAACGTAAACTCATTTTTTGAATTTACGTTTTTTCCTCAAATTTACAAACTGAGACAACCATTTATAAACCAAAAAAATTATCAAACAAGTTTTTATGACAGTTTTTAAAAAATTTGTAAATATAAATTGAAAACTGAAAACGAAATGGTTACCAAACAGGTTTCAAATGGTAAAAATGTTATAAAATTAACAAATAATTAAATAAGTTATCAACGTAAGAAGTAACTTATCAAAAGATTCTTAGACTATGTATGGTTTGATTTTTAGAATTTTTTTTAAAAATTAAAAATTAATTTGGTTAAGAAATAAAAAATAAAAAATAATTATCATTTTTATATAATTTTTATCTTTCGAGTGGTTAGAAATAATTTTTTACAAATTAAATTGAAACAATCATACGTATGCCCAAAAGTTAAAATGATAATTATTTTTTATTTTTTATTTTTTAACCAAATTAATTTTTTATTTTTTTAAAAAAAATTCTAAAAATCAAACCACATATAGCCTAAGAATCTTTTAATAAGTCATTTCTTATGTTGATAACTTATTTAATTATTTGTTAATTTTACGATATTTTTACCATCTGAGACCTGTTTGGTAACCATTTCGTTTTCAGTTTTCAATTTATATTTACAAAAATTTTAAAAACTGTCATAAAAACTTGTTTGATAATTTTTTTGATTTATAAATGATTGTCTCAGTTTGTAAATTTGAGAAAAAAATGTAAATTTAAAAAATGAGTTTTACGTTGGTTTTTAATAAGAAATTTAAAAATTTTACTAACAAAAATTTTCTTCAATTAATTTTTTTTTCCAACTAATACTAACCGAGAGGGCAATTGGTAATGCTACTTCAAACCTTAGAAAGGGGATTATAATTTTTAAAATGTGAGAGGTGTCAATGTAATTTACCTAGTGAGGACAAAATTGATATTTAAAAAAATTAAATTGCTAAGAAGAAAATCTGTAATGAAACTTTAAACCTCAGTGATAGAGATGTAATTTTCAAAATGTGAGTAGAGAACTATAATAAATATAAACCTCAGGAGGTGTCAGTGTAATTTAGCCATGATACTTTCTTTTTAAAAATTTTGTTAGTATATGTAGGTCCACCCCCTATAAGAAAATTCTGGGTCCGTCCATAGTGACATGTAAGGGGCCATATTATGTTTATGTAGTAAGAACTCCTATTTCAGCATCACAATTCTCCCATCAATGTAACAAAATTACCCATTTATAGGATTGCAATTCAAATAGATTTAGTCAAATTGAGAATTCGTCCAAGCTCAATTTGAAATGTAGAGAAACTTGTTCAAACCCAAATCTGAATTCATCTCAAATAGTTCAAATTCGACACAATTTTATGTTGGGTTAAGCATTTCATTTTTTGAAAAATAAAAAGCTTACCTAAAAAATTACAAACATAAAATTTGATATAAAATTAGTTCGTGTTATGTGTACAAATAATCGAATTGGTTACATTATAGTATGGTCCAGTCCAATCATGGAAAACTAATCATAGTTTTATAATCATATTTTAAAAATAAAATTTGAATAGTTGGAAAAACCGTAGACACCGATTGATAAATTTTACCACGAAGCCTAACTAAACTTGAATTGACTCAGACATGAAGGCTGAGATTGGGTCCATTCAAATTGGCCCAAACCCAGATGGCGGGAATGAGATCAAACACCAAACATAGGCTATAAAAATTAGAGAAACTACATCCTGATGCATGATGGGGTGCAAGAACACATCAAGAGGTGCAAGTTCATTTGTACTTCATCACAGGCACACTTACACCTTTCATGTGTTAGTAATTTTTTTCAATTTCACCCACCTGCACGTAATTTCTCCTAAAAATTATAAACCATTAGTCAACAAAGTAAAACTTCACTAGCTAAACCAAGCAAGACCCATATAAACAAAAAGTTTTTTTGGTGTAATTTTTTATAAATTAAAAATAAATAATCAATGATAAAAAGCATACTTTAATTTTTTGATAATAAGTTCTTTTTAAAAAAAATTTATTGAAGATATTGAGACATAGATAACACCCACTACGAATATAATCCATGGATTTACTTTTCTTAAAAAATTTGCGTGTAATATTGTTGGTATCAAGCATATATAAATAACGCCAATAAATTGCACAGGAGGAAGGAATGTCACCTTAATCAAGAAGAGGTGCATGGAACAAAGTCACACCTGTCACATATGAAAGCAAAAAAACATTCATTCACATATGTATGTATACATAAGAAATACGTCTTTGTAAAATAAATAGAAAAATATAGTTTTGTGTAAAATGTGTATTATAATGTAGTTGGAAGAGGTAAAAAAACATTAGAATACAAAGCAGAAACAGAAACAGTGGGAGGTGTTGCCTGCCTTATCTGGTGACGAGGACTGATGAGAGAGAGAGAGAGAGAGAGAGAGAGAGAGGAGAGATGGGGTTTTGTCGAACTTGGACTGTGGTCCAAAGACCCTGTCAGTCTCTGTATGCCAGAGGAATCCATGTGACAACACAGCTTCAGTTTCACACAAACCCTTCACCTCTTCTCTCCTCTCCTCTCTCCAAAGAGTACATCCATACTATATATTAGCAGCAATCACCCTAATTATTCATGATATCCCTAACTCCCAAATTTTTTCCCCAGTATTTCTCTTGCCTGATTTTTGGCACAAAGTTGTCAATGTCGGAAGGGATACAAGGGAACTATACAGGAAACTATATGGTACACAAATTAGTCATTGAAAAAGTTTAGGTGGCGTTTGGTAACACTCCCGTTTTTAATTTTCTGTTTATATTTATAAAAATTTTAAAAATTCAAATAAAAACTTATTTAGCAAAATTTTTTATTTATAAATCAGTTGTCTCAGTTTATAAATTTGGCCAAAAAATGAAAACACAAAAAATGTGTTTCCATTTTGAGTTTTTAGTTTTTTTTTTTTTTTTTACCACCCAACACTAGCCACCACCCGCCACCATTTTCCACCACCGTCTTCCGCCGCCACCACCACCACCACCACCCATCCCCCACCACCACCCACTCGCCGCCACTACCCACCCCTCGCCGCTACCACCACCCACCTGCCATCCATCCACCACCACCCACCTGCCATCCACCCGCCACCACCCGCCACTACCATCCACCGCCCGCCACCTACTTGCCACCACCCACCTACCACTACCATCCACCACCTGCCACCACCAGCCACCCACCCACCACCCACCCACCACCCACTTGCCATCACCGCCCACCACCCACCACCACCACCACCACCACTAACACCCATTCGCTACCACCTACCACCTACCACCGTCACCCACACACCCACCACCACCACCACAACCCGCCACCACCCACCACCACCCGCCATCCGCCACCCACCTGCCACCACCACCCGCCACCCGCCGCCACCCGCCACCACCACCACCCACTCGCTACCACCCGCCACCGTCACCCACCCACCCACCCGCCACCCACCACCCACCACCACCCACTCGCTATCACCTACCACCCGTCACCATCACCCACCCACCCACCACCACCACCACCACCATCCGCCACCTACCCGCCGCCACCACCCACTCGCTACCACCCACCACCCGCCACCGTCATCCATCCACCCACCCACCCACCACCACCAGCTACCCACCATCCACCGTCACAACTTTTCACCACCGTCTTCCGCCGCCACTTGCCACCACTTGTCATTTCTCACTCTTTTTTATATTTTTAAAATTTTTTAAACATTTTGTCAATTATCAAACGTGTTTGTAGTTTATGTTTTTCTAAAAATAAACAAAAATCAGTTTATAAAATTTTTGTAAATATAAACTAAAAACGTAAACGTTACCAAACACACCCCTAGCAATACAAGAATTTATCACAATTTCACAATGAGAGGATTATGTCCGATTCTACAATTGAATTGCAAATAGAAAAACCGTTATTTATTGAAGTTAGGAAGAAAGGGGAGGCAAGGGTTGCGGGTGGCATGGCGATGGTGGTAATGGCATCGGGGAAGAGGGTTGGGGGAGGGCAGTGACTGGGAAGGGTAGGGGAGGGGTGGCTGGCTGCCTGCTGGAGAGTGTGGGAGGGAGGAGGAAGAGAGAGGAGAGAAAGGGTTAGAGCGAAAAATGATTGGGGCAAGAATGTAATTTTGACCATGTTTTTGCAATTTTTTAAGGTGTGATTATTTTAGATTCCCACATTTTTGCAATTATTTTCTTCTTTCCATTTTTTTTACAATTTTCTCAACTTTTTATCAATTAGTTGAACAAAAAATTAGCAATTGTACTACATCTTAGGAAGATAAATAATATAAGAACCAAATTAAGAAAAAAAAACAGTATAGGAACCACACCAAGACTGGCCAATAATTTAGGAGAAAATACAATTTACCCTTCTTAAAATTGTGCTAGAGATTTTCGCAACATCTCTGAAATGTTTCCTAAAACTTTCATGAGAATTGATACAAGTTTCCGAGGAAACCAATTTCCCCTCTTGAAAGAGAATTTCTTTGCAATTATAGATGTATATATGTTTTTAACATGCAATCAATAAAAAGGAATAGAGGCTGCAACACGTAGAGCTAAGACTCGATCTTGGTTATCACACCCATTGAGGGAATACCTCATCCGCTAAATGAAACCTGATCTTTCTGGTTACTATGTTTTGGCCACCCAAGTACCAACTATCTAATAGTTTCATCTTCTTTTCCCCTATAGCACTGCTTTATTTGCGTACTAGAAACAAATAATGTAAATAAATAAAAAGCCAAAATAATCACGACCCGAAAATAACACACAGAAACATGCATACCTACCTCGCTGCATGAGTGCACATTGTAGAGGCCCAGAAACATGAAACTGCATGTGCATGACAATCGGTAATGCTTGATATTTCTTGTGCCCTAGGGACCATCAGCAATATCTCCACCATAACAGCTCAAGATCTGGCACCAGAAGGTATCATATATGGCCACATAACTGAAACAGAAGGAAGGATGAGAAAAATAAATTGCCTTTAACAATTAACAGCATATTTTGAGAGAGAGAGAGAGAGAGAGAGAGAGAACATCTAGCTACCTTGTTTTCAGGGCAGAGATGGGTCCATGAACATTATAGCCAAATGCCAAATTTACATTCCAAAGAAAAAACAAACAATGTTTTTCTCTTGATTTTTAAATATACAAATTGGAACATATAACCATCGGTTGCTACGAAAGAGAGTTGGATTTTGTCAAATAAAATGTAGTTCAAAAAGCGAAGTTATATGCATTAGATATAAAAAGGTTCTGATCTACCAAAATTTAAATTTAATGCCACAAAAATCTACAAATCCAACAACAAGGGAGAGAATAAACGCATATATAAACAAGATAGCAAGGGCTGAGACTGATGAAGCAAACAGGGTATCAACAAACAAGTTAACCAGCCCCGTGAGAACATTTGCCTGCATGGATAAATGTGAATATACTGTTAGTATACCATCTTAAGCTCGAGAAAGGATGTAAAGTATTCAAAAATGGAAAAATGCTTTGCATGCATCAATTCTGACAGAAATTCCCATCAGAATGATATGAAAATGGCAGTTTTGGAAACATAATCCCCGACAACTTATTTTGATGTAATAGGTGACTCATTTTCCACATTAGAATGTATGCAAATATGGTTACGTTTTTCTTCATATAGAACAATTAGAAAAAATGGAACGAGAGGATATATATTTCACCAGAAGAAATGATCCCAGTAGATTTCGGTTGAATGCTTGTTCCAGTACTGAAATCTTATGTCCTGGGATGCAATCAGATAGCATTAGGATTGCTAAGACCTGAAAAGTTGCAAAAAATTTAAGAGGGTTGAATAGTTTTAATTAATAAAGAGTACTCCATAACCATTGCCTATTTGATTAACACAGTGATGGGGAACAAGAAAAGATTGGATGAAGATTAAAGATTTATTTTAATGATATCCTCTTATTTATAATTTAATAGGTTTTATTGTTTTATTACTCTAATTATGATAGTTTTCTTTTTTGGTTACTCTCAAATAGAATTTTTTTGGATGCCTATAAATAGGTCTTTTATGTAATAGTTTCATAGACTATAATATTGAATTAAATTTTGAGATATTGAGAATAGAGAATTAGAGTTTCTTTTATGAGAAATGCTAAAGACCCACAATGATATGGCAAGGAGATTGGGCCTTGCATGATTGAGTTTGTAACAAACAAAAAATTGACACATAACTTGCCATATCATTGTGGGTAAATTGTAGATCTCAATCTTTTTCCTTCTTTTATTTTGTATGGCCTTTCTTTTATTTTCTTTTAGTTGTTCTATTCTCGCTGGTTGTCCAGCATCATAAAGCCTTATTGCTTCTCACCTAAACATTGACTTCTATAAATAAAATCTATAAATTTATAATAGAGAGGTTTAGGGCATTAAACTTTCACCACAAAAACTAATTAAAATTAATAATCCTAAGGTTTATTATTTCATAAGAATTTTATTTCAATGATTAATTCAACATATATTCAAATATAAAAACCAAAAGGCTAATAACTCACAAAAGGAAAGCAATCCAATCGGTCAGGTTAACTTCTAGATAAACAAAAAAACACAATGAATCATTGACACCGGATACACAAGTCAACAAAGGCAAATCTATCAGATATGCTGGTTTCTCAACGAGTTGCAGAACAGATAAAACCATCATATTTGAGAAGTTATTAGCAGAAAGAAAAAATGAGAATAACCTGGAGATTTTGAGCCAATACAAAAGTAACATAAGCTGCATTGCACTGCAATAGAATTGTCCATTAGTTTTAATAAAATTTTATATTTATAAATGAGAATTGAGTTTTTTCTTCTTTTTTTTGGGTGAATAAGTTTTTCTTCTTTGTTTCCAAAGAATAACATTCATCTAAAAAAAATGGTCCATTTATTACAAAAGTAAACAGAGCAATATGCCCTACCATTCTGCGTGAAACTCTTTCCACATGCCTGTCCAGAAGCATAGTTAATAACCTGTCTCATTCAGAAAAAATTAAAATAAAGATCAATTAAAATGACAGCAGAAGA